>JANHFO010006129.1:16573-27790 GCA_032468095.1 Pareas carinatus | reverse complement strand
AGGAGAAGGAGAAGGAGAAGGAGAAGGAGAAGGAGAAGGAGAAGGAGAAGGAGAAGGAGGAGAAGGAGAAGGAGAAGAAGAAGAAGAAGAAGAAGAAGGAGGAGGAGGAGGGGAGGAGAAGAAGAAGGAGGAGGAGAAGAAGAAGGAGGAGGAGGAGGAGGAGGAGGAGGAGGAGGAGGAGGAGGTGATTTCCACCCTTTTCAGTCAGATGCTCATGGTGGCATCATTCTCATATAAAAATCTACCATACAGAATTCTAAAATATTTTTTCCAGCATTCTCACCCTTCTGTTTTATCCCAAATCATTTGATCATAATTAATTTTAATTCTCTTCATTCTGCTGGCTTCTGGTAGTCCTCTTCAGTCACTTCTGAATTAATGTTTTATTTTTATCAAAATCACTCTGCATTTTCTCTTCCTATTTAAGTTTTAACTATTCCTTGCTGTCTTTGACTACATTATAGTTATATCACTGGTAGCTAGGGGTGACATGATAGCAGTGTTCCAATATCTAAGCGGTTGCCATAAAGAAGAGGGGGTCAACCTATTCTCCAAAGCAACTGAAGGCAGAACCAGAAGCAAGGGAGGGAAACTAATCAAGGAGAGAAGACACCTAGAACTAAGGAGAGATTTCCTGACAGTGAAGACAATTAACCAGTGGAATGACTTGCCTCTCTAGAAGTTGTAGGTGTCTCAACACTGGAGGTATTTAAGAAGAGATTGGACAAACATTTGTCTGAAATGGTATAGAATTTCCTGCCTGTGCAGGGGTTGGACTAGAAGACCTCCAAGGTCCTTCCAACTCTTGTTATTCTATTTTGTAACTATCCTTTTATATATATGTGTGTGTTGTACGGTGCTTTTATCTCCTCTTTTCTTGCTGCAAGCATTCTCTGAGATGTGCTTTTCCACTCATTCAGTCTTTTTTACTTCATCTACCAAGCACCCTTTTTCTACTTATCGTTAGTCAAATTCTTCATCTACCTCAGGATTCTGAAATTTGCAAGCCAAGGGCAAATTCAGGTAATTTCCTGTGAGTCTCAAGACCATACTTAGAGGAATGAGCAAATCTTATGGGACAAGCAACTCTCAACTGGTAACATCCAACTCATGAACAGGCAATAATGGTTCGTGTCTGTTTCAGTGGGTATAAAAAGTAAGTTGAAAGAAAAATTTAGATAGCTGAACTGACTGTGACAACAAAGGGATGGAAAGAGGTTGCCAGCTCTCCCATGGCCCAAAATAATAGAAAGCACCTCATGCACTGCATATACAGCAGGAGAGCAACTATCAAAATTAGAGCAACAATTTGACAATATCAACCAGGCCCTGTGAATCCTCCCAGGAAGTGTAGCTGTGCACTAGGTGACTGGAAATGTAAAAGGCTATCATAAGATCTATAGTATAGTTCTACTCATTTCTCCACTTACTTTAACCCAAGTGATCCCTAGAGTATCTCCAAATTCATTCACTTGGATTTCTTAGCAGATGTTGATAATTTTTACATACAGCGTAATTTCCCTTCATTTCTGTTTCCTTTCTATTGCCTGTGCTTCTGTTAAACTATTTGTATCCTTCAGTTTTTATTCCAATCACGAGAATCTTTTCACCAGGTCTCCATTGTAACTATTCAATCATAATTATTTTCCTGCATTAAGAGTTCATCCTCATCTTATTTCTCATATTCTAAGAATTAATAAATAGACAAAAACCCTGCACTTTGAGCCTATTTTCTTTATTTTTTATTAAATGTTTTAATAGGCTCATTACATTATTATTCCTACTTTTTGCATACAAATGTTTTTATCGGAGTTTTCATCTGCTGAAGAAGTTAGCTTAAAACCAAATAGTTTTTTAATCAGTCTTTATGAGATACAGCTTTATTGTGCCAGGACTCCAACATCAACCGAACTCAGAACTCATGACCTCAGAAATTAATTATTTCTTGCTTAGTAATACCAGTATTTTCATAGTCAATATTCTTCTTTCCCTCTTTCTTAGGCAGGAAAGAACTAATACCCGAGACTCCAGGTTTTTGAGCTTCTATCCTACATCTTCAAGTTCAAAATATTGTGACTGTAGCTGTTGCTTGCAGTATCATTACAAGGAAGAGATAATTATCATCTAACTGGACAAGTCTTGGAATTTGAAATCACATCCTGGATCCATATTTCTAGCTCACATGAACTAAATGGGACTGGTTAGCATTCATATATTTATCTCCTGGAGCAAATTCTAATCTCCATGATTTTTCTATTTCTCTTCTTGATAGTTGCTGCTAAAGTCCCTCTACTCTTAAATGATCCACCATCTTATCCCCTGATCTTCCTTCCCCTACCCAGAAGACTCAGAGTCTGTTTCTTTTTGAAAGACACAAATATTTTTTATGAGTTCTCTTATTGAGAAATAATTTATATGGGTATATTTGCTTGTTTTTGGTTGCACTATTGCCATTAAACTTGTTTTCCTTTTCCATTTCCTTTCTTTTGGAGATTTGCTATTTCAACCCATAGTATACTATGTTAGAAGAGAGAATTGGAATCCAGCTTAATACATTGCAGTAGCAACTGATGTTGGCTTACAAGGGCCTTCCCTGCTAAGAAGACCCACCCCACTGTCAACTACTGCCAATCCAAATGGTCCTTCTCTACAGAGAGGCTATGCTAAGGCCCATTGGGTTTTGCTTGATTCCCTTCTCTTCCAAACGAATTGACATTAGAACCAACCAATCCAACCTTCACTAAAGATGGATGGCCTCCAACGTGACCAATCTGGTTGAAATAGCTGAATCAATCCTTCTGAAAGTTGTACCAGAACAGCAGGATCAATTCAGCTAATGCTCCAGGCATAGAGAGTGGAGCTGTGTATCCAATGCTATCAGCCTGAACATCTTCCACACCTGTCTTCTGAGGAGGCTAAACAGTGCAATCCTACCTCACTTGCATCATTATTAATATTCCTATCCATATGGTTGGCCATGCTTGTAGGATGGAGACTACATCTGTTTGTTGACCTAGTTGACCTGGATCTTTTCAAGGGCAAAACCTTGTCCATGTCTAACCTGGTTTTTTTGCACCTCACAGAACCCTTTAGATAAAAGGAAGGGATAGCTGAAGGGGTGATGTGAAAGGACAAAAAAAGAGAAGAAGATGGAAAAATGACAAAAGAAACAGAGGCAACATCAGAATAAGTTAGCAAGTCTTATTAAGCCCTAAACATTCATCAGCCAGGACAGTAAGCACCAGTGATGTGACTTGAAGCTCTGCTTGGAACTTGACTTGATGTCCAGAAACATCTACCCTTGGAGATCAGCTTGGAGTTTAATCTGGAGTTTGGTAGCAAATCTGCCTTATAGCTTGAAGACAATCACTAGGGAAACAGTGACAACCAAGGCCAAGACCAAGAACAGAAGACTATACCATGTCAAGCTTGGACAATTACCCATCAGGAAACAAGGATTTGATCCCACATTAAGATTTTAAAAGTTTAAGGGCCAGAAATGGCTAAGTAAACCAGGGTCTAAGAACAGTCCTACTGGGAGAAATTGGTTAACATGACTGGACAAATAATTTTGACCTTATCCAGAATAAACTAAACACATCAGGGAAAGTGGGAAGAAGAGGTATGGTTCGGCATTTCTACAAGGAAACATGGAGACATGTCTTTAGAGTAACCACCATTAGGGGAATAACAATTTCACAAGCATATTTTGAACCCAGAGAGACAAGATTAGAAAGAGACTGGATTCCCTCCCCCGTCCCCAATTTCCTCGAGAAGGAAAGGGAAGGGAAAGGAAAACTCATGAGGACTTGCAAGATTCTGTTTATATTACTTATCTTAATAAAACATACTTCTAGCTTGCCTGTGAAATGAGTGTCCTGATCTGGTCTACCTTGTAAGGCTGATAATTTGGGAAACCTTGAAATATAATAATGAAAAAGTTTCCATATAGCATGTGTGTGTGTGTGTGTGTGTGTGTGTGTGTGTGTGTATCATTACCATAAGGAATCCTCACACACTTCCATTGTTTTAACCGATAAACATCCTTTCCAATAGTAGTCTTCTCCTTCTCCTTCTCCTTCTCCTTCTCCTCCTTTATATAAGGTGGTTTTTGGAAAGGAAGTTAAATTTCCCACAAATGTTGCAGGCCAGAATTACTCAGTTGTATTTGTACCATGCGAAAATCTTGATCCAGAGATGGAAAATGGCTTTCCATTTTGACCTGCTTCTCAAAATATAATTGATCAAATCATAGCCATTTGCTTTTAATTTGATCAGTAGATGTTTCAAAATCCCAGGGAAGTTAATCTTTTCCAAACCTCCACTTGTCTGGATTCCATTTTGAGTAAATCACTGCTTATGCACTTGAGCATAAGAAAAAACTCAACTTTCAGAACCCAAGGACAAAATGTCACATTATAACTCAATTAAACTACTGTAGCCACTGCTGACTTGACATATGGGGAGTGTACCCAGATATATCCTATGATTTTTTTTAATGTTAGAAGGAATGTGGAATATAGGGAGTTGTCTTGAGCTACATTAACTGAACACCTATTTCACACTCCACCTACTTTCAGTCTGCATTTATTTATTGTCCAACATAGCCTTTCCTTGTAATCGTTTAAATTTTCCTACCAACATAGAGTTTACAGCTGCTGCCAACTCTATTGGCATTTATGACAGTATAGCAGTTCTCTTGTCTTCATTATTTAGTCCTCCTCCTGTTAAGTATAAGTGTTTTTGGAATCTCAGTGGCTTTGTGGAAATTTCTTTCAGGAAAATTGCTGTCCAAACTGGAAATCTCATTAGGCTCAGCATGACTCACTGCTGAATAGCCATACAAAGCTTTGTTTTGGAAGTCAACTCAAATAGTGCAATTTCAGAGAAAGATACAAGTCAGGTAGTTTAAAGATGCCAAAACTAAGAATAATAATTTCCAAGGCACATTAAATACCTCAGTAAACAAAAATATTTGATAGATTTGAAGTTGTCCTAAAGTCAATAATTAATAGCACCACTTAAATAAATGTCAGCTGTGATTTCAGACTGTTATCTATGTAATAGCAATGTATTATACTCCTATGCTGTTCAACTCTTAACAGGAATTAAAGGAAATCCTTGAGTTATGTCCATTCATTCAGTAATTGTTCAAAGTTACAACGACACTAAACAAATGGTACTTACAATGGATTCTCACAGTTCCAGCCGTTATAGCAAAATGTGACCATGTGATTCTAACATTCCCTACCAGTTTCTAAAGCTCCCTAGAGTCAAAGGGGAAGCTGTCAGGAAGTAAGAAGTGGTCATCGTGAGAGGTTCTCTCTTAATGTCCCGTGTAGTTGTTACTTAACAATAGCAATTGGGGCTATTGAAATTGCTATTGCCAAATGATGTAGCATCACACTTTGCAACCACATTGCTTAGTGATGGAAATTGTGGCTCCAAGTGCTGCAATAACCAAAGGATTTACGAATTGCCTGATTTTAGCAGGCAACAGAATATAGACATTTTCTCACAATGTCTCCAACTTATGTCAGTAATATTCACAAAGAATTAAAATGTATAATACTGTAATTATTTTTTTTTCATGATTTCTTCCTTTTCTTCATTTTTCTAGGGTCCACGGTGTGAAACATAAAGACGAGCAAAAGAGATGTGGATATTTTCTTTAGAAATTTGCAGTAGGGAGGGAAAGTTTTTTTCTTGCTTTTTTAAATGTCCAAATTGGTTAAGACAGGCGTTCACATTAAAAATGCCTCATGCAGCCCCTTAACAGTGTAGAATTTGGTTTTTTATACTTCAAATCAGCAATTCTTTCTGAAATTGCCTGGTGATCAAACAATGTAGCACAGTTATGGGATCATTCTAGAAAGTTCTGCAAAGAAAAAAAAGAAGTTTTATATAAAGCAGCATTTTTAATGTGAAAAAGAGGGAGGAGTAGAGGCATCCCACTCATTCACATTACACATTTAATGTGATAAGTAGAATTTGTCTTGCACCTAAAGTAGAATTTTAAAGACGTTCGTCTATTCTTTATGAAAGATGTAATAAAAGGACACTTTTTAATGTGCTAAAACAAAAGAAGAGAGCAAGGATTCAGCAGAGCAGAAAGGCTATGATTATAGCTTCTAGCTTAGGGTGAAAGTAATAACACAAGAGGTCCAAATCTTTAATCTGTAATGGAAGTATTAGCTGACTCTCAGACAAACAAATCAAAGTGACAAAAATATTCCTTAATTGTACCATTTCATATTTTTCACCAACAGACCAATATATGAAGTCATTATCTAAAGCCCCAGCCAGGCACTATTTCACTCAAGTAGGTCCATGGAATATGATGGCATTTACGTTCATACAATTTTGTTGTACTTAAGGGAATACCTTGGAAAATTATGTAAATTTATATTTTGCCTTCAGACAGATAACATCTGTGTTAGGAAAGACACACAGCTGGTAGTGACAGCATTTAAACACACACACGGGCACACACACACACACACACACACAGATTTCTTTTTAATTATCAGTTCTTGTCAAATATCTTCTCTTTGTCTTTGTACTGCCATTATATTTTCTATTTTTTTAAGAAGAAAAAAAACAAAGAAACAATTTATGGGAGATGAAGATAAACTATCAATAAGTGAACAAAGAGGTCATCTAAGTTGCATAGGCAGTGCTTAGCATATTACCGATGAAAAATTAACCCTAAAAACAAAACACATTATCTTTTGACAATAGAACTATTCTAAAGGTGTTTTTGAAGTTTTGTGTCGAATGTCAAAGAATTCTCTGAACAGTGTTATGTATTTCATCCCAGTGCTGTTCAGTTTCTTTAAATGGCAAAATGTTCCTTCTTCCAGCACTTGTTAGCATATAGTCTGTCTATCTTGGCAATTAGTAATGAAGTTGCTGTCAGACTGAACTCAGTCTTATCAGGAAAAAATGATGCATGACTTCCGGTGGACGGTGTGGCAGTGAAGCAGCAGGCTCGGAAAGCTCTGAGCTGAACTGCTTGAAGTTTGATGGACTGGGACTTCTTAAGGTCCTAAGCTTCCCCATAGAGGAAGCAGAGGAGAGGGAATGTTCAGGAGTGCCAGGGAAGGTGGTGACTGCCCTGGGATAGAATAAGAAGCCCCTCTAAAGGTTCATCAAGACAGCTGTGAGTTGTGGAAGCAGCAGTAGCATAAAGTCGCAAATGAGCCAGGAATCAAGTGGAGGCTTGCTTTTCAAGCCAAAAAGAGCAGCTTGTTGCTGAAACAGCTACCTGGTAAGACTTTTAAAAATCCTACTTCCAAAAGACTTTCCTACCTGGTTAAAAACAAGAGTAAGAGAGAAAGTTTTCCCCAGTGAGATGTTTAAAAATGGCAACTGAAAGTGAAAGGAATGAAATTTTTACTGAAAGATGTTAGATGAAATTAGAAGTTCTAGAAAGAAGAATTCTGACTGATGGAATATAAATGAACTGTTTGAAAAGATTTTTCCATATCTTGACTTTGAAAAAAGGGAAGATTTAAAGTTAAAAGCCTAGTATATGCTATTGCTGTCAGTCTATTTTTAAACTGAAGCTAGAAGAACAAAACCAAGAGGTGTCTTCTGATCTGGTCACATTAGAATAGGAAAAAGAAAATTATTATGTGAGACTAGAAAATGGGCCAGATGAGAAGGAGAAAGGTGATGAATTAAAAAGAAAAGTGGTGAGGTTTTTGGCTAAAGTTTTGGATATTACAGATTGAGAAATGTACAAGAAAATTGATGAGGTCTATAGAATGAGTACCGCATATGTGAGAAGATATAATCTTCCAAGGGAAACACACGTGAGATTTATGAGAAAAACCACTCGATGGAAACTACTGAGCAGAGCATGAAAATCAGAAATAATGACTGGCAACAATAAAATTATTGTTCTGAAACAGGTTCCAAAGAGAATTAGAGATACCAGAAGACAATATGAAATCTTGACAACAAAACTGCTTAAAAAAGATATAAGATTTAGATGGCTTGCCCCAGAGGGACTTCTTTTCTATTGGAATGAGAACAGATACTGTTTGAACTCAGTCATGAAAGCAGAGGATTTTCTGCAGTGTCACACATATTTTTTTGAATAACAATAATAATAGCAACAATTTGAAAAGCTGATGGAACAAGAAAGAAAGCCCCAGGATCAATCACAGGCACAAGCTGTGACACTACAACCAGATCAACTTATTGACCTGACTGAAAAAGAGGATACTTTACAACTCAGAGTACAAATCAGAGAACCAGTGGAAACTAGACAATTAAGACAGAGAAACAAATAAACATGGCAGAACAAAATGGAATCATTTCAATAAACATAAATGGACTGAACTCACAAAAGAAAAGAAATATAACATTTAAAAAATTAGTGAGTAAATATGGACATAATTTGCTTGCAAGAAACACATATAAAAGAACAACACTATAAATTATTAGAGTTTCCAAAACTTAGTCAACTATATCACATTTCAGAAGTTAAAAAAATGAGGTATTGTAGTATATATTTAATTTAAAAAAAAAACAAAACTTATTTATAAAGATGATGATGGAAGAATACTAATAACTGAACTTTTCTTACAAGGGAAAAGACTTTAATGATAATAATATATGCAACAAATATAAATCAAGAAAAGTTCTACTAAGAATTGTATGGCAAACTAATTGGTTTGCAATATGAAAATCTCTGTTTAATCGGAGACTTTAACACAGTGACAGATGTAAATATGGACTATAAACGTATAAAGAAAAGACAGAAAGGAAGAAAATCTTTACCAAAAACCTTTGTGAACATGACTGAGGAATTGGATTTAAATGATGCTTGGAGAGACTTAAATCCAGAAAAAGAACAATTCACATTTTATTCCAATAGACATAAATCATGGTCAAGAATTGATATGATATGGATGTCTACAGTCTTAAGAATGATTTTACAAGAGGCAGAGATTGACACAAATATATGGGTTGACCATAACCCCATTAAAGTCATAAGGAAAGGAAGTAAAAAGAAATTTAGATGGAGACTGGATAACTTACAAGAAAAGAATTTTATAGATTTGCAAAAAAGCAAATGAATGTTATTTTAAAGAAAATAAGAAGGAAGATACATCTTTATAATATACTTGGGATGCAGCGAAAGCAGTGTTTAGAGGCCTGACTATAAGATATATAATGAAAAAGAACAGAGAAAAGCAGCAAAAACATAAGACTTTATTAGAGGAGATTAAAAGATTAGAGGAAGAACTACAGAAAGATCCACATAAAATAAGCCTATAAAAACAAATGGAAATGAATAAACATAAGTTAAATTTGCTGGAGGCAGAAAGAATGGCACAACTGAAAACTGTTAAGCAAAATTATTTTGAAAACGTGAATAAATCCGGACGATGGTTATCATATAGACTTAAAAAGCAGAGAGAAAAGAATGATATATAAATTAAGTAATGAAAAGGGAGAAATGGAATATACAAAGGACCAACTGAAGAAAATAATAAAAGACTATTATACAAGACTATATGATCAAGAAAAAAATAGACATTGAAAAATTAAATAATACTTAGAGAATAGTCAACTACCATAAATTTCTGAGAATCATAGAACAATGTTGAATCAAGAAATAAGTTGGACAAAACTGATAAAGGTGATAAAAAGACAAAAAAAATGACAAAACACCTGAAATTGATGGGTTACCAGCAGAGGTTTGTAAGACATTACAAGAGATACTTAGTATACCATTGAAGGATCTTTATAATGAATTATTGATGGAATACAAAATACCAAAAACTTGACTGGAAGCCGATATTACATTGATCCTGAAGGAAGAGACAGATGGGACACAAATTAAGAACTATCGTCCAATATCTTTGTTAAATGTGGATTATAAAATATTTGCTTCAATAATGGCTGAAAGATTGAAGATAGTTTTAGGAGATTTTTATACATGAAGATCAAAAAGGGTTTCTACCAAAGAGACAAATCAAGAATAATTTAAGAACAATATTGGATGTTTTGGAATATTATGAGATGCACCCAGACAGCCAACTAGCATTGGTCTTCCTGGATGTGCAAAAGGCCTTTGAAATCTTTCTTGACAGTTCCTGTCAAGAAGGACATGAGACAAGGATGTCCAATATCTCCATTGCTGATTATTTTGACTTTAGAGTTCTTGAATAGAAATGTGAGAAATGACATGAATATTAGAGAATTGAAAGTGAGAGGGCAAAGTTATAAATTACAAGCATTTGCAGATGACTTGGTATTTATCTTGGAAGAATCAATAACTATGATATCTAAATTGATATGAAATATAGAACAATATGGGGATGTCACAGGACTTAAAATCAATAAAGAGAAAATGGAAGCTATAGTTAAAAATATAACAGAAAAACAAAAGAAAAAATTAATAGAAAACATGGATTTGCAATTGGTAAATAAAGTAAAATATCCAGAAATTTATATAACAGTGAGATGGTCAACCCTAAAAGAAGACAACTATGATATACTTTTGAATCAAATTAAGGACGATCTGGAAAAATGGAAAAAAATACAGTTATCACTATTAGGAAGAATAGAGACAGTAAAAATGAACATTTTACCCAAAATGCTATTTTTAATCCAAACAGTACTAATAAACTTGGGGAATTTTTTTTTTTGAAGAGCTGAAAAATATAATTACAAAATATATATGATAAGGGGAAAAAACAAGAATAAATCTATTATAAGATAATAAAAATAGAGGTGGTTTAGGACTACTGGATTGGAATTTATATTACTAAGCATCTGTACTAATATTAATTTTTATTCTAAAATACACACTAGGGCTTCTTTTTGAGGTAGTTTCTGCCCATCGGCAGTGCTTTTTTATTGTCATGAAATGCACTGGAACAGTTTTTCGGCATCTTTTTTTCTGATGGATTTTCCAAGTTTTGAAAATACTTGTGCGAATCCAGCCAAGAGTAACCATTTAGGGTCAGTTTTCCTTTCATTGTAGTAATGCAGACAATGGCTGGATCCTTCGGAGGATCTTTGAGTTGATTGATCTAATCTTTGATTATCACAGTATATTATTGCTCCAGCCAGCTGTCACTCATGAAAATGCCTCCTTGAAGCAATTCCTCATTCAATGAAGAAAATCATCAAAAGAAGCAATTTGCCAATGGAGATTACTGAAAAGTTTTATACACACATACAGAATATAAGAAA
>JANHFO010006129.1:5833-16473 GCA_032468095.1 Pareas carinatus | reverse complement strand
AAGTGCATTCGGAGGCCTGTCCTTTCTGAGGCCTCTCCTCCTTCACACACAGTGCTTTTTTTGTCATAGAACACATCGGAACAGAGTTCTGGCACCATTTTTCTTATAAAAAAGCACTGCCCATCGCTATCTCAGCGATGGACAGAAACAATTCCTGAGATGAATGGGTGAGGAGGGCTATCGATATGTTGCCAAATCTGAGATGCCGATCTGAATGAGAAACTGCATGCCTTGGGTGGAGTGAAGGACACACACAATGGAGGGCTTGTTCAGATCAACGTCCCAGATTTGGTAACATATTGATAGCCCTCCTTGCCCATTGACCTCAGGGATCATTTCTGCCCATTGCTGAGATAGCGATGGACAGAAACTACATACGTTGGGCTGAGCGCGGGATAGACACCTTCTGCCTGTTTTTTACTGCTGGCTTGTTTTCAATGGACAAACTACCAGCAAATGTGTCCATCTGACTGACGATCTTAACTAGGGCTTATTTTGAGGGGAGGCCTTATTTTATGAGCACTCTGAAAAATCATGCTAGGTCTTATTCTGGGGTAGATCTTATTTTCAGGGAAACATGGTATATACCTCCTCCTCTGCATGCTTCATTCCTGATCTTTCCCCTGTGCATATGCACTCCTAATGCTTCCTGTTTCTAATTCCACCACAAATGCTGTAAACAGACCCGCACACACTTCCTGTGCTCTTCTGGCCACACTCACTTAGCAGCTAGGGCAAGAAAAGTTATTGGAAAGACTGCAAAAGGCATCAAGCTGTTTTAAAATAGAAGAAACCAGGAACTACTGCAAGAAGATAAACCTCATGTCCTGAACATTTTCAAATATTTTATTCCATGATGCTGAACAATTGTGGAACATGTTTTGTTTTGAAACCTGCAGTGTTAGCGGTACATTTCTTCAAGAATTTCACAGATGGGAGGGATTTCCTTCATAATTATATGCTTGTGCTTGTGCCTCTTTCCTTTTCCTCAACTACACAGGCAATTCGAAGGATCCCTCCTGCAAGCTGGTGAATCCTTAGAGGAATGGCAAGATACTTTATTTTATTTATTTGTTTAGTCAAGCATATATGAGAAAAACAAGTATAAGTAGGAACATACTATATAAACCTATAAGTATAGATAAGTATAAGCATATGCATAATAATAAATGATTATGAATAAATGAGAACAGTACTGGTGCAGAGCTTATACTATGTCTATTTTAGATTGTATTCTTATTGAAATTAAATATTCCCATTGTTGGGAGATTATGAGGATGGTTCAGAGTGAGAAGGCAGGATTGGTGACTGGTGGCTTTGCCATTTCACTCCCACTATGATCTCATTTCAGATCCTCCCTCAAACTGCAATTTAACAAAAAAAAGGATGCAAGACTAATTATGTCATTAATATCTCATCTATTTTGACAATTAAGAACTCATCCACAAATGGAACACAATGGGAGTCTTTCAGTTTCAGCCAATCAGCATATTACTGAAAACAAAATTTTACTAATAACCGAGGGAAAATGCAGGGTTCATTTTTAGGAACTGGTATACATTTTGCAAACCCTGCATTTTATAGGGTGATTATTAAGAAATTTCAGATAAAGCAGCATGGTCCTAATTAGAATGAATTTGCTTAAAACATTTATTCAAATATTAATTCTAAAAAAAAAGAAATTCCTAGAGAGTGCAATGCATGTATGAATGAAAAGGCAACTGCACTGAAGAGAATGTTATATTTAAGTTAGGTTTCCTATAATTGGTGAATATAATAAACAATGTACTGAATACTTTTATGTTTCTTCTTAATTCATATATATATTAATGCTTTATGCTTCAACCAAACTCAGATTTAAGTAAGGAACATTCTGGTAATGTTGCCCAACTGGAGAACAAATTTATGTAAATCCAAATGTGACAGTCCTTTTGAACAGGGGCCAACATACCTTGAGTACCTCTGACAAGGTGTGTTGCATGCAACAGTATGTTAACTTGCAAGGCAATCTCTAGATTAGAGATCTTAGCTTGCATAGAAAAGTATGAGCAAGTTTGGAGTAAAACTGAACTATGCTTACATGTGTGGCAAACTCAAAATATGTCCAAACTTACCAGCACTATTGTTATTGTTAACAGGGAAAGCTGCCTATTGCATGGGTAAAACTAAGGACTTTATCCCAGTTACTCCTCTATGTTACTTATAAACATTACATGAAAACTTCAATTGGCTAAGTCATTTGGGAAGCAGATGTGGTATCTGTGGACCCATCTGGTGTTGATCATAGGATTTAGAAGATTATGACATGGAATGTAAAAGAAGTAAATTATGAATTAACAAATGAAGTGGAAGAAAAAGAACTAAGCTATATATCTGTGGTAGAATGTATAGAAGTAGTCTGTTCTTGTGGAATGTAATTAATGAATACATGCAGTGAACTGAAATTGTAGGCTTAATTATTGAAAGGGATAAAATAGAAGACTCTAAGAAAGGGTGTCACCTCAATAGTTATCCATAGGTAAGTGATACTTGCATGTTATGCTCCACAATAATAAAGAACCAGACATAAATTCTGTGAAAAATTGTGCAACATTCTGAATAAGATCTAGAAGCAGGACAAATATTCTGTTAGAGGACATGAGTGAATAGAAGAGAATGAGATGAGAGAATATGGAAGAAGTAATTGGACTACTTCCTTAATAAAAAAGTGAGCAGGTCCAATCTTCCTTTTTTGGATTACAATACTGAGGGCTGCAGCTCAAGAGATTCGAAACAGCTTGTGGATGACTTCTTTCAGGAGCAAGATAGAATGGTACATCTTTTCTGGTTCTGCTTGATCTCTTGATGGCTTTTAATATTATCAGTCAGGATATCCTTCTGGAGAAATTCTGAAAGAATTGGTAATAAAGGACACTGTACTGCTCTAGTTCTTTTCTCTATCGCCAATTCTAACTGCATTGGTAGAATAGGGTAAATTGAGTTGGAGATCCCTACTCTGTGGGGTTCCTCAGTGTTACTTTTCCCATTCTTATATAACATCCACACAAGATCTCTGGGTATTCAACAGTATGGCGCCGGTATTATCTGTATGAGTTGATACACAATTATATATACTGGCAAAAGTACTAGAAAATCAAATTATATAAAGTAGCCGCTATAGAGAACTACAGAGATGTTCTAGGAGAAGGAATTTTAAAAAAAGTAAAAGTCACTCTGCTTTGACTGTTTTTGGTGTAATAGGAAGGGAAAGGAAAACATGATTGTTTTTCAGGATCCTGCTGCTATGGCCTAATGCAGTGATGGCAAACCTTTTAGAGACCAAGTGCCCAAACTGCTAGTCACTTATTTATACCAAAGAGCCAACACAGCAATACGTGTCACCCCAAGACCATCAGCGACCCCCCACTATCCCCCGCAGCCATCAGTGACCCTCCATGACCCTCTGTGGCCATCGGTGCCCCCCGTGGCCATCGACAACTCCCCACAACTCCCATGCCCTGCCACAGGCCTCCTCGCAACCTCCCCCAGCTTCTGCGACTCACCGTGAGCTATGCTCCCCTCCAACCTAGCTTCTCTCCTCTCTCATCTTCTCCACAGACTCCGTGTTACATCTGAGCTGCCCGCCATACCCCAGACAGGGTAGGGATAAAGCCTTCCCATTGGGCTGCTGGGCAGAGGGGCAGGAGATATCAGAAATGTACTCAGGCAAGTGTAGAGATGGGGAGGGGTGTCCCACATCCCTCTAGCTTTCTAGTAAAGAAATCTTTGCTGATGTGATGGTGCGTGTGCCCACAGTGAGGGCTCTGAGTGCCGCTTGTGGCACCCGTGCCATTGGTTCACCACCACTGGCCTATAGCAATGAAGTAGACTTAAGAAATGCTTGGTAAAACAAGACGTGGAGAGGTCAAGGATGAATCAATGCTGAATAAAAGTTGATTGAATGTAAAAGCGAATGTCCAGTACAAATGGAATATATTGAGATGGTTTGATCATAACAACAGAATGGACAGATTAGTCAAGTCATGGTTAGATGGAATTGATTAAATTCTCAAAAAAGAGATCGGTGAGACATTTAAAGAAAAAGGAAGCAGTGGAAGCAGAGATCATTTGCAAGAGTAGAAAAATATGGACAGATAAAATATATGGTATAAAACAAATTTAGCTTTTTATATTCTTTTTCATATTCCTTTCTTTGGATTTCTTTTTGTTTTTACTCTGCATGCTTTGCTGGGCATGTTAATATGTATGCATATAAATGGAAGAGGAATATTCTTAATTACAGCCCTGATAAAATATTGCTATCTTGTTGTATGTACAGTATATCTGTGTGTGTGTGTGTGTGTGTGTGTGTGTAGGTGTGGATGTGGATGTAGGTGTATTCTAATGAGATTTCACAGACTTAGAAAAACTGCGGGCTTTCTCTCCAGGTAGTTTACAATAAATATGAGTGAACAATCACAATAACTTTCCAGAAGTTATGTTAGCCCTCATGGGAAGTTGACTTCATTGCTAGTTTTTTCTCTTTTTTCAAGCAATTTTCTCCTGGGAACTTCTATATTTATCTTCTTTGCTAAGGTTCTCTCTTTGCTAAATCCCTATTTTCAGGTTTAAACTGAAACTGCAGCTGAGGAATATGCTCCTACATTTGAAGATGTCAAAGAAGAAAAATAAGTATAGGGAAAATTAGGTTAGATCAGACAGCTTGGTAATTTTATTTTCAAAACAGTATTTAATCTCTAAAGTAAATATTGCATTCTGAATTTGTTCCTGATTTGGAAATCCTTTTCTTAATTCGAAGTGCAGATGAGTCTGAGTTGATATGAATAATGCACTTTCAAACCAGAGGTCCATTCAGTCCAACCTTCCCCAGTTTGGTTCTTTAAGATGAGTTGAACTATCCCCAGAGAGATAGCTACAGTATCTAATGTCCTTGACTGATCTGCTTTGGTTTGTTTCTCATATACCAATGGGTCTGGTTGTTATGTAAATTGGCCTTTACTAGAAAATCCCAGGGCTGTAGGCTAGATTAGTAAATTAAACAAAAAAATTAGAAGGCAGCAGAGGCAAACAACTTTTGCTTTACTAGGAGAGTGGAAAAAACAAAAACCAAACCGTTGAATGACTGAATCTCTGCCTTCTCTAGGTACTGAGCTGTGAGATTTCAAAATCCCAGTTTGAAATAACTGATGACATGTGAACAATTCAAAGAGCTTTAATGAAGTGTTTGCAAAGGCTGACTCTCTGCCCTTGTACAGATGAGAGACAAAGAGCAAAAGACAGTGACCATGACATACAGATTTATACAGTTCCAGACAATTCAACCCCCATTGCTGCCCCTCCTCTGCTTGGGTTCACAATCTTGGCAGTTACAGCATTTCATGACGTTGATGCATTATTTCTCCATACTATGTTCCTGCCAATATAATATTGGCATGACATACGTTCTATGACCTGACCTGATCATGTTCCCAGACTTCCCGAATTACAAACATGTGTTTCTCCATAACAAAAAAACCTTTTACATAGCTGCAATTTCTAACCTATTAGTTTACACAGAGGTTAAATATGGTATAACTATTGCTCTCTATATGGTGATATTTTACTGGAATAATATGCATTTCTCTCAGAGCTTTAATCTGAGGGAATGTTTATTTGTGGGTTCCTAAAACAACACTCTTTCTCCCAGGAAAGGCCTCAATTTCTGGCGTTGATGCTGTAAAAGGATGTTTCCTTTGATTCCAGCTTCATCACAGCTGTAAAGCATTGTTCAGGTTTGAGAAAACTAGCACATCACTACAGAATATTACAAAGCCAGTTCATCAAATAAACAAAACAGGCTTGCTCTTTGAGGCCAAGTAAAATCATGTCAACTTGGTCATATTAATCATCCACCTATTTGGTTCACCTTTACAGCTGGATCAATCCCTTATGGATAATTCACAAGATCAAGAGAGTAGCACTTAGAAGAGAAAGGCTTTCTAGATCCTTATTCTTCTCAAGCACGAGTCACTTGTTCTGAAGCAAAGTTGTTGGAGATTCTTCCCAATTCTGTCAGGAGCCTGGGACACAGTAGTACATTGGGGCATTTCAGTTTGCATTCATCCTTCTCTCTCACACACATAACATTCTTTTCTGATTTGTTTGCCATTTTCAATTATTTATCTCCTCAAAACCCGAAGAGACTCTGTTTATTCTTGCACACATCAGTTTTTGTGGCAGGCTCAAGGCAGAACAGAAAAGGAACAAAAAGTCACTTTGAATCGAGCTAAACATGCTTCTGTCCATCTTCCTATTTCTTTTGTTCACTTATTTATTTTAATTAAAGTAAATCAGTTTAGATTGCCTTTCATCCCCACATACTTGAGATGTCAATTAGTCTTTAAAAACTTGCCTAAGAATTCTTTGCACACATGTGCAATTGGAGTGGAAGGGGGAGTGAGAATGTGAATGCAATTATGCCTATGAAGAAATATAATGATTAATTATCTAGAGTGCATTATTTGAGAACTTAGTAAAAGCAAAACACAACTGTAAATGAAGTATTAAAGTTGGTAATTATTTGTGCCATAATTTTCAGAGATCTCAAATTTGACAGTAACTAATGCTGTTTTTTTGACAGTTTTTCTGGCAGTACCGAGAAGCACCATGTTTTCAGCAGCATTTCTATCCTAAGAAAATAAATATAGTACTTGTTCCTTTTTTAACTCTTTATTATCTCTCTTTAACTGGCCATTTAACTTCAGGGATACCATAAATTGGCTATTTGGTATGAGATCAAAATCTAATGCACGATGAAGTCCTTGTAAACTGGTCATAAATTTATTACCGAATCAGATCTGCGCTTTCATAAAATCAAAACAAACGAGGTAATGAAGAATCATCCTTGGAAAACTGCCAGAAAAAAGAAAGAAGGAGTAATTGAAACAGAACTATTCTGTTCTGTTTAAAATTTAAAAGCAGGCTTTGAAAGTAAAGAAATGGCAGCAGGATAAACTGAAAATGATGATTATTTACAGAATGAAAGCATTCTGCATAAAATATCGTCCACTCACCATTGAGTATGTATTAAAACAACAAGAGAAAAGCAAAGAAATAGATCGCCATGAGTAAAACAAAGGGAAAGGGGGAAATAATTTTTTTCTTAAAGTCATAGTACCATCATATGTAACAAAACATAACAGAGTAAACCACCTAAAATATAAGATTTCCATTAATGCTTGCTACCTGTTTCCATGAGCCATGAAACTAATGAATGGAACTTCTGCATGTAGCTCATTATTTCCATACTTGTTCCCACTGACATGGATACAGTTTTGAAGAAAAATCCAGTCCTTGTCAAAGATGCTGGAGAAATAAAAATGGAGGCAGGCTACATGAAAGGAGATATCTGCTTATTTGGTAGCCAAAAACTATAGTAGCATCATGTTTCTGGAATAACTGACAAAATGGGGTTGGGAGTAGGTGAACTTTTATACATTCTTTTAGACTTTGTGATTGAGTTGCCTATTCTTGTGCAAGAATATGTCCTTTAATATTTTAAATGTTGCCATATTCCTATGGGGTCATGTAGGGGTCATGGCTGACTCTATAGGCAAAGGGAAAATGCAAATCCTAGGTGTTTTGTTTGTCTGGGCTATTCTATTGCTTATGTGAAGTTTCTGGCTGCTCTGGCTTTACAAAATATCCATTTCTAAAGCCAAGTATCTTCATGTTTCTGTTTAAGACTGTTTTCCTATTGCAGGAAGACTGGGGGCTGCTTTCTGCTTTTAAGATGTTTCCCCTCTTCTCCTTTTGGAGAAATATTCTATTTTGTCTCTTTTTAATATTAAGAATAAAGAATATTCTATTCTAGGGAGGAGGGAAGACTTCCCACAATACATAAATATATTCTATTGCACTGTTTCAACGAAAGGTAGAAAGGGTAAACATTAAGGAAAAAAATGGTGTTCTTTCATTGAGTATCCCATGATAGAATTTATTTTTTGGGGAGTCCCTTAGCCATTTGCACAATTGCAATTTGTTTGCAGAGTAGAATGCTTTAGATATCATAATTATAAGCTGAATTCTGTAATCTCCCTTCCTCCATTGCTATACAAGCTTTTTTTTATGAACAAAGGTCCCCTCTCCCTCTTTTTAACATGCTTGCTGCAGCACTGTCCTTTGCATGACAATGAAAAACTCAATTTAAAAATAGGAAGTGAAGCTCTGAGAAAGGCCTTGAATTATTAAAGATATATATTACAAATGGGCATCAGTTAAAAACTACCTCAGATTGCCTTACTCCACAAGTGATTCAGAGATCATCTCAATTCACAGCACAACTCTGTTTTCTCTGTTTAATATCCACATATTAAAAACATCCTTTCAGTTATGTTACAGTAAATAAAATTTCATTTGTACACTTGTAATAAGCATTTACTGATTAAATACACTGGACAAGAATTTGTTTGTCTCTTATGCATAAAATCTGAATGGAGGAATTCGACTTAGGTCACTTTCTAAGCCCTAGGTGGGAAATCTACAAACTCACACAGAATGAGTGTGATATATTATGGCCCATGACTTTTTAGACAGAAGTTTTCATCTACACTGGGTTAATGCAAGTTGACAATAATAGCAATTAGGTGACTCAGTCTATCCTGGTTGTAGCCAAGTTCTTCTGAAAAAAAAAATAGAAATCTAACAGCATACATGTATAGAAACCTTCAGAACAGGAATACCAAAATTGTTCTAAAACTCAAGTTAAATTTGGTCATGACCAACAGTGGTTTGATATTTCAAATATGCTAACAATTCAAATGATAACAGCGATCCAAATAGTTAAAAAGGCAAATGAAGTAAAATTCTGCCTAATCCTTTTTGACATTCCAGAAAATCTTTTTCCTTTCAGATAGATCAATAAGTCTTAAAAAAAAACCATTTGTGCAAATGTAGCCTTTTACTTCAAAGGTTAATTGCCACTTATGCTGATAGTAGGTTATAGAATAAAGAAAAGAAGAAAAGGAAGAAGAAAAATAGAATGAATGTGGGTGGCATGGAGAAAGGAGAATGAAATGCATAATGTTTGTATGTAAGAGAAGAAAACAGGAAAATGCATGTGTATGAAAGCATAGAGTGAGTGTATGGGTTGCGTTCTAGACCAATCCATCAATTAAACTGGCTGGGCTTGCTACTGATATGAGTCCCAGGCAGCTTTTCTCCGAGGGAACGTGGCCCTAAAGAGGAAGAAAAGATTTCTATCGATATCTTTTTGGTTCTGGCAATGATAGAACAATTTTACCAGCCACATCCCTTTCCCCCTGAGCTTATTTGCATGATTAGAAACTGAAAAGCAAGGGCTATGCACTGTGTTTCCTCGAAAATAAGACCGGATCTTATATTAATTTTTGCTCCAAAAGATGCATTAGGGCTTATTTTCCACTTAGGTCTTATTTTGGGGAAAATATGGTACTAAATGTGTCTGTCTGGCTTACAATCTTAACTGGGGCTTATATTGGGGGTAGGGTTTATATTATGAGCATCCTGAAAAATCATTGTAGGACCTATTTTTCCAGTTAGGGCTTATTTTGGGGAAACAGGGTACTTTGTGTGGCTAATTAAGAAGGTTGCTAGGCAACCTTCTGGCTCAGCTCTGAGGCCTAAGGCCAGTTCTGAACCACTTACTTGAAGCATTTCAATAGCTAGATAGCTAGATAGCTAGATAGCTAGATAGCTAGATAGCTAGATAGCTAGATAGCTAGATAGCTAGATAGCTAGATAGATAGATAGCTAGATAGATAGATAAACAGACAGACAGACAGACAGACAGACAGACAGACAGACAGACAGACAGACAGACAGACCCAGCAAAGGAAAAAGGATGCCCTCCAAAGTGGGGGAAAAAATCATATAACGCTAATTAGCTGTACTGGCAGTAAATAGAATACATATCACTTACATCCAATCAAATCTTTATGCTTGTATTATCTGGTTTGTAAAAATCAAGATGATCATTTGATTTTTTTCTGTTTTCTCAATTGCATGTACATGCAAGTGAGCTACCATGATTGTGTGGCACACATGGGAGTGGGCTGGGGCGGCGCAGGTCTCATGGGAGTGGGTGGCCACGGGGCTCTTGGGACTCAAGCTGTGCATGCATGCACGCTGGTGTGTGTGTGTGTGATAGCCCAGTACATATGTGGCCTGGCTACCGCTAGGCCATGATCTGCTAGTGGGCCACAGTACACAGGTTGGGGACCCCTGATTTAACTGATGTCCACATTTCTGTCAACAGATCCACTTGTGCTAATCTCTGTCTTTTTTTTTTACTGAATTTTGAAAGCCAAAGTGAAAAGTGGAGGATATCAGTTCTTTATGATAATCTTGAAATGACCACACATGGCAAAACATCTGGGTAATTTTGGTGCAAAAGCAAAGCGGGAAGAGCCAAAATTAATCTGCAGGGTATTTTTTTCCCCTTCAAATAGCAATGAGATGAAAACAGTCATCCAAAAAAGTACTGGTAGCTGGAGCAAGTAAGTCACTAAGAATCTGGTTATTTCATTATCAAGCATACATGTCACAAGCTCTTCAATAGTTGGCTCGCTCACCAGATGGAAATAAACATTCCAAACGAACGTGGTTCTCAAAGGCTATTTATT
>JANHFO010006126.1:6464-22127 GCA_032468095.1 Pareas carinatus | reverse complement strand
TCTGAAAGGGAACTATTCGAGCAATTGTGTGTGGGGGGGAGAGAATATGATCATTTGCTGGACATGGGGATGAGGACAATGTCAGCACTTGGGGTGACTGGACTGTTGTTGAATATTCCTGGGAAACAGGTGCCAAGTGGCAGAGAGTGCCCTTTGCCTAAAGTTTTATCTGCATTTGCACAACATGCTAAGAGTGCTTAGCTTGAATCCTGGTTAGTTTGGGAGGCTTATTGTGTTGCACAAACCCAACCCAATTGCTTAACTTATGATTCAATGCATATTTGAGCCTAGAGAAGTGGTTTAATTCGGCACTCAAGTGAAATGCGTTGGGAGGACCCTACTGGCGAGCCTTTTCTACATTGAACAGCAAGTCCTGCATCTCAGAAAGGGGGAAGAGCTCGCGTCTGGGGAAATTGAGAAGCCACGTTTGAGCACTCAAGCATGGGAATTTGCCTAGATGAGGAATCAAGAAGGCCGATGCTCTTCCTCTTCTCATTCTGAGTCTTTTTAGAATGAGGGCAAGTTCCCTTTTTCCCATCGTAAAGAACAGTCAGCCATGAACTGTTATGATGGCAGCAACTGGTGGAAGGAAGAGAGGTAAAAATCCACCAGTGGCCCCTGTGGCCAAATAAAATTTATCTCCAGACACTTTTGTCCTTAGAAATCACTTCCTAAGAGAGGGCACTTGCTGGGAAGGGGATGTGAGTGGGTGGGATTTTGTTATACATAGCTGAGGGTAAACATGATTCCCTCTTTTATTCCATGTACATAGTAAGTGACATTGTGTTTCCTTCTTTCTTCCCAATAAAACCGGTTGAGAAACCAACCCAAACTTGCATACTTAATTATTTGGGGTTTTGTGTTTGTTTTTTTTGCAAATTCCATTCTCTGGGGAACCGTGAGCTGTACTGGCGAGTCCCAAAGAGATCCATCTTTCTCTGCTGGTGAACATTTTGTTCCCTTTGCTCCACAAATTAGTTTTGTCATTATTATCTTTTCTGCAATGTTCTTTTTTTTCCCCTCCGCCCTGGCAACATAAACAACGCTCTGCTTGTTTTATGCTCACAACCTTGCCAAGAGTCAAGAGACCATTGGGGGCTTGACAGGAGCCAAGTTTTTGTTTAAAAATATGAGCTCAACTCTGAATGGCGGCCAACAGCAACGGTCGTGAACATTCTGGAGTGGGGAGAAAAAAATCTATGTACCGTTTGCAAAAACCCCGCTAGAAATGGATTTTCATAACATTAGTTTGTACCAGACTGAAAGCATCCCACAAGAGCCTGATAAATGAATAAGGTAAAATGAGGAGATTAAGTAGTAAAGCTAATGGAATAGATTAGCCCTAGGGGATTTGCTTCTCCTATATTAAGATCCTCTAAAACAGAGAAGTTATGTGGAACTAGAATGGAAACATTGAATATAAGATTAAATTAATCTGGTAGTTAGTAAATTCAATCAGTAAGTTACAAAGAAAGTCCATTTCACCCCCCAAGAAATGCAAATTCATCTGCAGAACCCATTGCCACAAGATCCAGCAATAGCCAGTGAATTGACTTTAACAAAGGCTGAATAAAGCATGAATAGTGAGCATTGTCCATGCCGGCTAAATCCAGGTACAGAGGCAAATTGTTTCTGGCTATCTAAAATAGTAGAAGGAGACACCAGTCAAAGAGGTCATCATGGTCCTGCTCACAAGCACACGGAATTAGATGGAGGCGGTTTTGTCTAATCAGCCCAACTATATTCTTCTAAAAAACAGTTATTTAATGAGATTCAGAAATAGTATATTAAATCAGATCAGCATTTCTCAATGTTGGTAACTTTAGAATAAGTCGACTTCAACTCCCAGAATTCCCCAGCCAGCACAGCTGAGATGCTGGGGATTGATGTTCACCTTTTTTAACATCGTCATGGTTGACGAAGCCTCAGTTAGACTATGAGGACCAGGGGTGTCCAACCATGGTTGGCTGAAGAATTCTGAGAAGTGAAATCCACAGGTCTTAGTTGCTAAGCTTGGACACCCCTGATGTAGACTAATGTGTGTATACATGGAGAAGTCACTTGGATGTATCACAAGCTTCAACTCATGTTATTCTCTCGCAATGCATATGAGCTCTTTGACCTTCACACAACCATCTGAGTCCAAGTCAAAGAACCACTTCCCCTCCCTTTGACCTTTGCACCCAATGCGGTAACCTAAGTCATAAAAATCTCCGACCCCAGTTCAAACCATATCACTTGTTTCTGAGGCATGATCAGGGAAGCAAAACGGGAGACAAATATCACACACACACACAACACACAAAATCACTGGGCTGACCGTTTGGATTTCATATCTCTGAATGAGAACTCCTGTTCTATATACGTGAGGCACAGAAGCATAACCCTCACTTTCTAAGGCAATGCCTCTTCAACTCTTTCACCAAATTACCCCTTTTCCTGATCTCAAACAGCACCATTACCCTCAGGGGGGAAAAGCAACAGGTTGTTTTACACAAGTGTCTCTGCAGCAGCAGTCCCAAACTGGATTTTCAACTCACAAATAAGCAATTACAAAGTGCTTCATTACCCCTGGGATATGCCCGAATTACTCCCTCTAGGATAATTCCCTCTCCACACAGTTTTACATCATAGTCATTCCAGAAATTTCTTATACTATATTAAAAAAACAAACAAATCCAAACGTACAGTACTTTATGAAATTTAGTCCAGAACTTCACTGCTTGTAAGAAAAAGTTCCAAGGCATAAGAATTGTCCTTGTGTTTGGATCAGAAACCTCTCTCTTATTTCGCAATTTACAAACTGCTTGCGTTGTTTACTTATTTATTTATTAAACCAATTTATACCATTGCCCATCTCACACATAAGTGACTGGGCAATTTACAATATTTCCAAAATCCACCACATAAAAGAAACTGATAAAAAAAAGCTCACCCCACCTCACCCCGCGGGGGGGGGATGATGTTCCACAGAAAAAGGATCAACAACAAGAAGGCCATTTTTCGTGTATGTCCCACCAAATATACAGTATATCCCTGACTAATGGGACCTGTAACATGCACTGCCTTCCCATTCTGGGAAGCCAGGTGGATGCAATGGAGAGAGGTGGTCCTTGATAAGCTTTGCATGTTCAAAAGCATTCTTTAATGTGTGTGTGTGTATGTGTATTACTTTACATGGGCCATCTCCTAGGCTGAGAAGACCCTCAAGAGCAGGTGACCAGTATCTCACTTCAAGTGCGCATGGGACTTTGGCTTCTCCTTAACCTGCAGAGAGTGGTTTGAACCTGTTTTCTTTCATTCCCACACGAGAAAGGTTGAGATCTCCAGGAGCTTCTCACTTGCATGTTCTCAGGCAGGATTGGATTGAGCAAGCTTCTGTTTATTTTCTCTTGTTCCTGGTTTAGAGAGAGTAACAAACGATCCACACCCTTCTGGCTTGGCTTGGTTTCCCGGCTGGTGATGAAGAATGAAACAAACACTGCAAACCACAGAGGCTGGGGGAGAAATAAAGAGGTTTCAGGAGGCAGGATTTCAACAGAAAAGGAAGCAGAACAAAACGTCTTTCAGATCCCAATAAAATAGGTGGAACTGCTTTGTCCCCATTATCGGGAATAGCATTCCCAAATCTAGCTGCTCCAGGCGTATTGGAACTGCAATTCCCAGTCACCATTTTAAGTAGTGTCTTTCCCACCTTCCCCTCTTAATTAAATACTTCCAATCTTTTCTTTGACACAAATTCAAACTTTAAACACTTTATCTACCATTTCATGGATAGCAACCAGCAAACATGATAAATAGATGCTTAGCACTACATAAAGAATTGAATAAAATGTAATTTTCAAAGCAGAGCTTGGCATATATTCATCTCATTTGCATCTGGCTACTCCCATTTAATCTTTAGAAGACTTCCTTAACTAGGGCTTTCATCCTCTGTGGCAGGCAGGATTGTAGTCCGCCTCTCCAGCATTTTGTCTCTAATATGTGTACTGTGTGTGAATGTTTTAAGCAAGGATAACAGGATCCCCTCCCAAGGGGATGGCTTCCATTTTCTTCTAAAATTGGAATCTGCCTTTTTGTAGCTTGCAGGTAGTCAAGTCAGTCCTTCACTTACTGCTGTAACTGAGCCCAGAATTACTTGTAAGTCCTGCCGGCCATTAAGTGGGGCATCGTGTGATTACACTCAATTGTACAACTTTCTTTGCAGAAGTCATTAAGCAAAAGTCATGGTCGTAAAGTCATAAAGTGAACCAAAAAAACATTAAGTAAATGCTGCTTTCCAGCAAGAAAAAGAGAGGAAAGGTCTAAACCAGTCATATGACTGTGAGATGCTGTCAACAGCCATAAATGCATGCCCCAGGCATTGGAACTTTGAATCTGGGTCATGAGTATCTTTTTTGGGGGAGAGAGAATCTGTCATAAATCGAGAACTACCTATATTGTAAATCCATTGTTACGTTTCCTACATTCTGGGACAACAGAGAGCATGTCTTGACTTTCTTCTGTGTGACATTCATTTTATTTGTATTTATTTGTACAATTATTTACAATCATTTGTGGGACAATATATCCAACCTTTTCTTGGGGATACAAGAAAGCTCATTCAATTTCTTTTAATAGGCTTTAGCTTCTCGTGCCCTGGCCATCCTTGCTGCCAGCCTCTTAATCCTTCTTAGAGTATGCTACTAAAAACCTAAAAACTATTTGGTGGTGGCAATAGGGAAGACTATTTACTAATATCAAAAGAAGATGAAATATTGCTTTCTGGGATATGGAAATCATACTTAGATTCATTTGACTTTTTCTGTAGCCGCATTGCACTGCTGATGGGTATTCTGTTTGTAACATCTGGAAGCCAATTTATTAAAGATTTAAAAAAATTACATAATGCACTTTAATATATGTTTATCTGTTTTAACAACAAGAATAAAATGCAAAACATAAAAACATACATCTATCAATAACAACAAAAAAGGGAAGAATTGTGTGCAAAAAAGGGAAAAAACAACCCAAACAACAAACAAATCTAACATTGAATATAAAGAATCCACCTGTTAAATAATGTTTTAACGTTAGATTTTTTTTCTAAAAAAAAAGAAACTTCTGATCCCATGCAAAATAATTTTCCCAAATGGCAACTTCCCTGCAAGCAACGTGTCTTCAGGGTAGGACAGTCAAGATGGCAGCTGCATTAAAAAGATTGAAGCTCCAATACTTTTTTAGAACGTCACTAGGAAATGAAAAACAGGTAGAGATTTGTTCACGCTGTTGTAACCATCATCTTGACTTTTCTTAATCTTATCTTGGGGTTACCAATATAAAGAATGGAGTAATGTTTGAGAAATTTTCTTGGATGAGATTTGAGCAAGTCTAGCCTTCAGCCTGTCCACCATCTTACTGTGTGTTGGCAGGCTTATTGCAGTTGACTACTAATGGATTGTTAACTATTCTTTCAAAAGATACTGGATGAGGTGAGTCTAGATTCTGGTTATATTTTTTTATATCTTTACACCAGAGTCAAATCAAAGGTTGATTTAATACTGGTGTCCTCATTATCACCATCACTTTAGTCACTGTCTATCCACTGCAGGATGAAGCCCTCTTAGGCATGTTTCCAGCCAATGTCCTGAGCTGGTTGGAAACATGTGGAAAAGGTCTTCGTCCTACAGTGGATGGACAATGGCTAAAATGATGATGATGGCATCAGTATTAAACCAATCTTTGACTTGACTTTTGGGGGTATTATTCCTTATTTGTAAGAGATTCCCAAATCTGCATCCTTCCTAAGTTTCAAATGCTATGGCAGGCTCCAGGAATTGCAGAAAGGGGAAAAGAAATGTTGGGGAAATTCTTCTGAATACTATAAAACATTACATCTGCTTTCATATCAAACCTTGTAACCTGTTCTAAAAGGCTCCACCTTGGCCATAAAACGTTTATCTATATTTAACATCAGCAACTAAAAGCCAATAAAAGAAGCAGCAGTTGTGATTCGAACCGAAGAGTTTTCTTAGTGATCAAAAACAAAGCAAAAAGGGAAACCTCCAACCTTCCCATATGCAGAAATACAGTATAGATGGACTGGGTACAATGATGGCTCTCAAGACGTCTGGAGCAAAGAGAGTGAGGCAGCAGCAGAAAAAGAGACAGTGATGTCAAAGAAACAGCAAGGCTGAGCAGAGAGATGCTATGATGTCCGGCAGCTTGCATTCCACTTAATGAGACATCATGCAAATTTATTGCTGTTATACTTAACCAGTGATTAGGATACCAATTAGCTGACCTCTCCCCTACAATTATTTTCTGAGAATTTCCCTAAAAAGTACTATTTTCCATGCTTCCTGGAGAGTATTCTGGGAAATATGCCTCCTCTTCTCCCTGTCTGCTGATCCCCTACAGAATGACACCGGAGTGATTTCAGATGCTAATGTGAATCTGCCCTAATATACTGTATCTAATGAAAGACAGCAATGGGCTTCCAACTGCAGGTTTACTAATCTCTCAGAAAGCACAAATACCTTCCGGATTTTATCCTCCTCCTCTGAATCTCCAAGTCCTGTATGGACATGCCCATGACCCTTTCCCAGTAACAAATTGATGTGTTAAACTATTTTGCATTTTACTTATATTCTTTTTATTGTAAAGTCTGGTCAAAAACCATAATATATAAAAAAATGATATTTTATTTGACGTGCCTATGACGTGATCAAACGTGCAGTTCAACTGAAGGAAAACTTCACCTTGGATATCCTCCTTTCAAAGTAATTTGTGCATAAACCTCAGCTGAATTTTCTCAGAATGTAACTTTCCAAGTTTTTGAAACACCACAAACTGGATGGATAATTTTGGAGTTCACCTTCTGCTTAGATCAATACATGTAGCACACGCTTCAAGGTTTTAAAGCTTTCCTTTCCCAACTTAACGCTTTCCAGATACATTCAGATTACAACCTACAAAATTCCTAGTAGTGATCACTGTCGCCCAATTTACTGCTTTTAGGGGTGGGAGGAAGTGCTGGTTATCAAGACCCAAACACATGGGAGGTTCAGCTATCAACTGAGTCAGGAGGAACCTGTTCTGGGGCACTTAACTCTGTTCTGTGGCTAATTGCACTTGAGAGAGGATGGGAGGAAAGGAGAGCTAGACGCAATTTAATAAGCACTCCAGAAGTGGTGGAGTCCGTCCTCACCAGGACAAGGAAGGACTGTTCTATACAGCTCACTTCAGTACAAAGAATAGGTTTTGTGATTGCCACACTCGGAGCACATGACCGATACTAGGACAGATGGAAGATACTTGGCTTCAAGCCAACTTGCTGCCTGGCTGTAGTTTAACTCTTCACCAGCCTTCAAAAGCAGCAGTTTGAATAGAATAGAATAGAATAGAATAGAATAGAATAGAATAGAATAGAATAGAATAGAATAGAATCTATTGGCCAAGTGTGTCTGGACACACGAGGAATTTGTCTCTGGTGTACATGCTCAATACTACAATTAACAAAACTGTGGTTACAATCATAAGGCTATAATTGACAAACAAAATGATATCCTGTTGGTATATGACACCAGAAAAATTATCTAGAATGTATAAGTGAATCACTGCAGTTGATAAGTTAATAACCCGGTTGTTAAGTGAATCTGGCTTCCCCATTGTCCTTGCTCATCAGAAGGTCACAAAAGGTGATCACATGACCTTGGGACACTGCAACCATCTGTTGTGACTTGCTCCCCAGCAGCCCGGCTGTTGGCTGATTATTCAGATGATGAGTCAGCAGGAGAGAGGCCTTCATCCCTTCCTGGCCAAGCCTGGCTCAGCCACCCATCCCCACTCCTATCTTACCAGTCAGTTCAGGAGTAGAGGAAACTGGGCCTGAGGCCAAGAATGCTGTAGGAGATGAGCGGGGGGAGGTAATGGAGCCTGGCATGGAGACAGAGTTAGCAAGGGACGAGCTTGTTCTGGTAGAACAAGTTATAGGTGCCCAAACCAGATGTAGACTAAGAAGGGAGGCCCAGAGGGAGGCAGCGGATCAGTTTATTGGGTGTGGTCAGGGACGTGCCTGGCAGCCCCCACCCTCAACAGAGAAATATAGCTGAGGCCCTCAAAGAGTTGCAATTAGAACAGGCAACTATTTGAATCCTGGTTTCTTGCTCGTTTGCTTCGTGTTCTTGACCTCTGGCTTCGGATTCGTATCAGTGCTGGCTTCTTGACCCCTGGACTTTGGACCCTGACTATTCCTGATTCTCTTGACCCTTGGACCTAGACTTTGGATCCTGACTACTCCTGATTCTCTTGGATATTGCGCCTGGACTTAGTTTGAACTGTGAGTTTGCATCTCACCTGGAATTTGTACTTCACTTGCATGGATGTTTATCTCTGACTGACAGCTTTATTGCCAATTAAGACCGTGCAGCAGTCTAATCGTAAATAACTTAAGCTCGGGGGTCTAGTTTGCCATCAGGAAAGGGAGTTGGTTAAACCTTTACTGGCTTCCTCGGTATCCTGGTTTATTTGGCCAGAATATATATGAACCAGTTGTCAATCGTCTGAATTTTGATCACATGATCACGGGGATGCTGCGAATGTTGCAACTGTGAAAAATGATCATAAGTCACATTTTTCAGTGCCGTTGTAATTTTGAACAGTCACTGAATGTTGCAAGTTGAGGACTACCTGTACTGTATAAAAAATATCCTTCATAGCAGTGGCCCTCAAACTTTTGGGCACCATGGACCAATTCCATGAAGAAAAGTTTTTCTGTGGACCGGAGGGGGCGTGGTTTTGTGTGCTGCCTGCATTTTGCGAATGGGGCTTGCCTTATTTGTGCGGACCGGTTGCTGGCATGCCACGGACTGGTGCCAGTCCATGGACCAGGCGTTGGGGACCCCTGCTTTGTAAGATCCTCCTCACATCTTTAAGAGCTTCTGCAATTACTGAATGAATGTTCCCGTGATCTTACAGGGACATGGGAACATATGTAAGAACCCTGCAGATGGAGTTGGTTGCATCGCGTGATCCTGTTAAAAGATAAAGTGTCTTTCAAATCAAGCTTGACGCCTGGTGATTTCATGGGTACTCTCACTGCAACACCAAAAGTGAATTTGTCCCCAGGAAATAAGCAAGCATGAAATAGGATGGGAAGGAGGGGGCGGGGAAGAGAATGCTGTTATTTAAAAAAAAATTCTCTTACATCCCCTATTCCTTGAAGTAAAATGCCATGCTCAATCTCTTATTCTTATATTTCCCTCCCGAATGTCCCATTCCATGGTCGGCTTTCAAAAGTAGCTCTTCTTCCATTGTAGTTGTGATCCCATCCTAGATGTAAACTTAAATCTGTGCTCCAATGCAGGATGCATTAAACCTGTTCCATCAAAGTTCTTGGCGGCTTTGGGATGCTAATTACTCTCGATTTATCCGTTGCCGGGGTAACAGATCATATCCTTTGACATTTTTATTTTATTCCACGTCTATTAAGAGAAGTTTAAATCTAATGCGAGCGTAATCCATGGCATGAAATGGAAGAACAGCTGAGGATTGGCGGAGTGTCAGTTGACATATCAGACAGTAGCAGACACAACGACGGAGAACAACTGAATGCTGTCAACAAAATCTGCAGTAGAAGCCAGCTGTTCACTCTCATCAAGAAAACATTCCAGAGATGAGGATTAAATTCATGAATGGTGTGTGTGTGTGTGTGTGTGTGTGTGTGTGTGTGTGTGTGTGTGTACAGGGAGAAGGTGAATTTTGAATTGGAAACAGTTTGGCTTCATGTTCTGGCTGAAACGTGCATCCTTGGACGCACTTAAGCACATGACTTAAAATGCAGTCGCCCCAAGGAATTGCCCCACGATCTTCAGATGTGCTGCCAAAGTCAGTTGCGTAATTTCATCGTTATCAGATGAATGTTATTTCTCACTACCTTCCCTTTAGATGTAAGTTTTATGAAGCATTGGGGAATGTCCCGTCCTTCACTTATACTGTAGATTGCTTGCTTTGCATGGGAAAAAAAAGACCCACATTCAATTCTCAGTTTGTTCAAGTAAGACTGGGGCGGAAAAAAACCCCCTCCTCTCCAGAATCACATACCCTGTCTTCAGTCAGTGTGTAGACAACTGAGCAAGATTGCTGATTGCTCTGAAGTTTCCTGTCTGGATTTTGTCTGTTTGGGGAAAATGGTGAGGAGGAAAAATGAAACCACGAACGCATGGCGTTTGCAGATGGAGGACAAAATAAAGGCAAGACACAATTAGTGCAATTAAGGGCATCGATATGAGGACTCGTCAGAATCTGGCCCTAAGGGTGCTGCAAGTGGTTAGGCTATGAGCTAAGTGGGTGAACCAGTTCATGGAGATGTCATCCACTCCATGTGAATTAGCCTTCATCCCAGTGATGCAATTAAAACTGAACCTTGAGCCAAGTCAACAATCTATAGCCAATGGTTGGGGGACATGAAAGTAGCTCCCAGAAATTGCATTACTTTTGGCAATTTGGGCAACCCTGTTGTCATGGAAAATCCTTTCAGTTCAGAATCACCCTTTGGAAAGCTTTGTAGGTGCTTCTGACATGAAGAAAGGTGACCAATAGGTGTTCAAATGACACCGCATAAACCAGCAAGGCTAGCCACTAATGAGAATGAAACAGAACAGAACAGAATAGAATTTATTCACCAAGTGTGCCTGGACACACAAGGAATTTGTCTCTGGTGTACATGCTCAATACTTACATAGAGTCTACAATTGAAAAACTGTGATTACAATCATAAGACTATAACTGATAAACAATGGATGTACAAGATACATCCATTATCATAAACTACATTCATCATGTCGTGTACGTATTAGGGGCATTCATAATCATAAAGTATATTCATCATGTTAAGAAGTACAATCATCATGTCACAAAGCTTCATCATGTCACATTTCAAAACATTTGTGACAAAACATGTCACAGGACACATTCATCATACCATACAATTCTTTTTTTAATTTTTTTATTGGTTTGGGACAATCTATGTTGAATAGTCATAGAATACTAGAAATCATGCAATAACGCTTATTGCAATATAAATCTATGTTCAAAATCTCCAACCGCCTCTTTTCTCTTCATTTTTTTTAAAACCCCTGTTGTTGACTTTTTTTATTATTTTGCCCTAATATCAAGGATAAAAAAGGGATGTAAATCATAGAATGGTCAGTCAGTGTGGGGTGAGAGGATAGCTTCCCAAACACAAAAGTAAAAATCTAGAGGTTCCAAATTGCAATGTGGCCTTTTCTCCTGCTTTTAAGCATCAGCTTGATCATTATCTTGTTTGTTGGTTTGTTTAAAAGATTTATGTGGTATCCATCTCATAAAACATACCTTTAGGCAACTGACAACAACGATAAAACTAAAAGAGAGAGAAAATCGTGCTCCTATCCCATCCGTCATCTCCATCCATCTATACAATCCCTGAATTTTAATCTTATTGTCCCAGGGCCTGGGAGGTGATGGAGATGGAGGCTAACCCTTTACAGCTTTCTGGAAGACAAAAAATATGGAGACTTTCTAGATCCTAGGTGGTAGAGTAAGTTTTGAACACAGAATAATAGAGTTGGAAGGGACCTCCAAGGCTTTCTAGAGTTGGAAGGGATCTCCAAGGGCGTCCTGCTTGAGCAGGAGGCCCTATACCACTTCAGATAAATAGTTGTACAATCTCTTCTTGAAACCCTCCAGTGATGGAGCACCCACAACTTCTGAAGGCAAGCTATTCTACTGGTTCATCGCTCTCACCATTAGGAAATGTCTCCTTAGTTCTAGATTGCTTCTCTCCTTGGTTACTTTCCACCCATTGTTTCTTGTCTTGCCTTCTGGTGCATTGGAAAATAGTTTGACCGTCTCATCTTTTTAGGAGCCATTCAAATATTGGAGCACTGCTATCATGCCTCCTCTAGACCTTCTTTTCATTAGACTAGACATGGTTTAGCCTAGTTTCACAGGGCAGAATGTGCTACAGAGGAAGGCTTTCGAGGTTCCACTGTATGGCAACGTTTAGGGGAGAAGAGAGCTGGAGCATGTCAACTATACCAGATGACCTCGGGGAGACATGATCCTGCAAATAACCTGGCCCTCTGCTATCAATGAGTTTAAAGGTGATAACCACCACCTTCTATTGCACCAAGAAAGAAACTGGGACCCAGTAGAGTTCTCAGAACAGTGATCTAACACGGGCAAAATAAAGTATACCAGCATTGACCAAGGTGTTGTGTTCTGGACTTCCTGATGGTATTCCAACACAACCCTAGACCTCCTTGTTTACCAGATTCTGGATATCTCACAACAATGACACATCAATAAAATACTGGTTACTTAATAGCTGCAAACATCATTTATATCGAGTACAGATTACAAAATTGGAAGGTATCTTTGAGGTCTTCTAGTTCAACACCTTGCATAGGCAGGAAGCTCTATACCCTTTCAGATAATTGGTTGTCCAATCTCTTCTTAAAAACCTCCAGGGTTGGAGCATTCACAACCTCTGGAGGCAACTCATTCCACTGATTAATTGTTCTCACTGTTATTTCTAGATTGATTCTCTCCTTGATTAGTTTCTATCCATTGCTTCTTGTTCTGTCTTAAGGTGCTTTGGAGAATAGCTTGACTCCCTCTTCTTTATAGCAGCCCCTGAGATATTTGTTGTTGTTCAGTCACTAAGTCATGTCGGACTCTTTGCAACCCCATGGGCCACAACCCTCCAGGCCTCTCTGTCCCTCACAGCCTCCCGCAGTTTGCCCAAACTCCTGCCTGCTGCATTGGTGACACCATCCAGCCATCTCATTCTCCGCCGTCCCCTTTTTCTCCTTCGGCCTCCCGTCTTTCCCAGCATCACAGCCTTTTCTAAGAAGTCCCTTCTTTTCCTTAGGTGGCCAAAATATCTGAGTCTCAGCTTCATCCTTTGTCCTTCTAAGGAACAGTCAGGGTGGATTTCTTCCAGGATGGACCGATTTGATCGCCTTGCAGTCCGAGGGACTCTCAAGAGTCTTCTCCAACACCACAACTCAAAGGCATTGATTCTTTGATGTTCAGCCTTCCTTATAGCACAGCTCTCACAGTCATACATTGCAACGGGGGAAACCATGGCTTTTACTATACGGATCTTGGTTGACAAAGCGATGTCTTTGCTTTTTGATATGCAGTCTAGGTTTGCCATAGCTTTCCTCCCGCGTCTCTTAATTTCCTGGTTCTCTCCTTGATTAGTTTCTATCCTTTGTTTCTTGTCTTACCTTCAGTGCTTTGGAGAATAGCTTGACTCCCTCTTCTTTGTGGCATCTCCTTTTATATTAGAAAACTGCTATCATGTCTACCTTAGTCCTTCTTTCCATTAAACTGGCCATACCCAATTCCTGCAACCGTTCTTCATAGGTTTTAGCTCGGCATTTCCAAACGCATGAAATAAATGTGTCCTTTTTTTTCCATTTTGCTGTCCTTCCTCCTATCATCCTTCCTTGACTAATACCATAATTCTCAACCCATCCTCTTAGGAATGACTCTGGTTAAACAGCGAGCAAGGCGGCTGATTTAACAAGACAGCCCATTACACGAATGTAGCATCTAGTCTGCATTTCTCATCCCTTACATCGATAAATGGGATATAAATCACAGAGACAATGGAGAATAAAATTCTATATAATTCTTTTAAGTAAAACAAATTCCTGGTGGAGTTCATTAGTGAGGGACAAGCTCTGCAGCATCAGCCAGCTGATTTACTCAGGGATCTTCCAAGATGTAGAAACAGCAACAGCAGCTGAACCGGCAAGGATAAATAACTTTTTTTTTTATTTTTTGCTGACAATAAATAAGTAATGTTAGTGCTGAACACTAATGGGATTCTTATGAAGTCTGTTTAATATTCATAAGTGACAGAAGCAACAAAAGACTTCTGCAGTAGTCCATAAAGTTCCGTGATTATATCAACGAATAAAATGTTGGGCAGTTAAATAAATGAGGGTTAATTAGAAACCTTGGCTCTTAAAAAAAAAAAACTAAGCAGGGTTAGACATGGTTAGTATTTGGATGGAAGATCGGCAAAAAATCTCGAGACTATAGGCTAGTTTGGGAAAATCAAAACAGCATTCTGGAAATAGGGAGTTGTACCATTGCCATAAACTCAACCATTCATTTGGAAGACGCGAGGAAGACATGCACAGAGCACAGGAAGCATCTTGAATAGGCCTGGACATTACTCAACCTCAGCAAGTTTTAAGATGAGTGAACTTCAACTTCCACGATTCCTCAATCAGCAACGGGAATTCTGGGAGTTGAAATCCCCTCATCTTAAATTGCTGAGGTGGAGAAACACGCTATTATACATTTATGGTAGAATCTTAGAGTTTAGAAAAGACCAACTTCTTGTTAGGAAAAAAGAAAGAAACCTTTAAAATGATCTGCACAATATTTCCCAGAGAAATGGGAGGTAGATCGCCCGTTTTGTTGCTAACTTGAAATGACCAATATAAGCAACTCTTTTAAAATGATTAAAGTGAGCCTTAATTTCCTTTGACTTGGAGAACTATGAGTCTTTCTAAGCTTCATTCCTTACTATGGAACTAATCCAATGAAGAAAAGACTTATTAAGTCAGCTGGCTGGGAATCGGTTAACAATTCCAGACCCTTCAAGCTAGTCCAGCATTAAAACCAGACCCCCTGTCTAGCATCCACCAGAGATGCCAGCTCTGGGGAAAGAGGATTTCCCCCAGGCCTCTCAATTACAGCCCCACATCTGCTGTATTTCACGGTGGAAAGTTTTAAGTGTTCATCATTCAGAATATCTGAGAGACACCTGTGCCTGGCTAAGCCAGCTACTAAGCTACATTACATCCCATTGCCTCTTGCCTGCACTGTACTCTTAAAACAAGAGCTGATTACTGGAGTCCAGAATTTGGTGGATTTGGGGGGGGAAGGAAGAATTGTTTTGTCCAGCATTCTCTCCAGATTTCAAAGTCTTTTCCCCCCAAAAAAAGAAGTACGATCAATAAATGGAGCGAGATGAATAGAGGATTGCTAAGTGAAAGTGCAGTATTCTCAATTTGTCAGACACAGCCAGGTTGCTACTTTCAGCCCCATGAAGATAGTTCTTGACTTTAAGTTAGTGACCATTCAAAATTACAATGGGATTGGAAAAAATATCACTTTTGGCCTCCTATTTAGGACCATCTCATCATCCGTATGGTTCTATGATCAAAAATTGGGTGCTTGGCAACCAACGCATATTTAACAGAATAGCAGGGTTGGGAGGAATTTTAAAGGTCTTGTGGTCCAACCCACTGCTCAGACAGGAAATCTTATACCCTTTCAGACAAATTGTTGTCCAGTCTTTTCTTAAAAACCTCCAGTGTTGGAGCATTCACACCCTCTGGACGCAAGTCATTCCGCTGGTTAATTGTTCTCATTGTCAAGAAATATCTCCTTAGTTCTAGGCTGCTTCCCTCCTTGATAAGTTTCCATCCATTGCTTCATCATCATCATCATCATCATCATCATCATCATCATCATCATCATCATCATCATCATCATCATCATCATCTAGTCAAACATGTACGAGAAAAACAAGTATAAGTAAGACATCCTCCGAAAATAAGACCTACTTACAGTTTTGCCTCTCACTGAAATATAAGGCATCCCCCGAAAATA
>JANHFO010006125.1:37577-47735 GCA_032468095.1 Pareas carinatus | reverse complement strand
CAACATTTCATTTGTTATTTTTGCACCACTGTACAAAATGTATGAACAAATGAACATGCAAAAATGTGCATATTTTTGAGAGCATAAAGTGTAAATGTGTCTTCTCAGTATCAAAAGAGTGTTGTCATGATACCACGATAATGAAGAGGCTGCTTTTATTGAGACCATATAATTTGCTATACATATATGAATATTTAGCATGCCATGTGGGATAGTTACTGAAAATTTTATTATGGTTTGCAGATATGATGAGACTTGATAGACTTGCTATGCATTTGCACATTAGTCCATATAGAATTATAGATCTCAGATATAGTAATTTCTGATTTCTTGATGACAGTAATATTTGAAATACAGTATATTAATCTTTTTGATCAGTACTAATAAAATTATAGCTGCAATCTTTTCTGCTGAACATTTGAGATAACTAGAACCTTTTCTGAAAAGTGTTGAGTTTCCCACAGATTTGAATTATTGAAAACCCAGAAGATGGTTGTTCTATGGAAATTGGCTGGTTTTATTTGAGCTGCACCTGAATAACACAAATTCTTTATAATCATGGAATGGAATTATGACTTTTGCTGTCATTCCAAAGAAGGCTGACAGGGAAGAAAAAGTGACTTCTTTTCTGGACTTTTATTGGCCATCTAAAAGACAAATGCTGTGGGTAATTATTAATCTCTAATCTATATAGTGGGACACTAATCTGAAAAATTAAAAAAATCCTGATTATTTCTTTAAGTAGATATTGGTCATCTTCAATGCTTCCCTCAATTATAAAGTGGAAATGATATATATTTTAAAAAAAAATTAAAATCCCATTTTTAAATTGTTGGAAATAATTGAGTGTGATGAACATATCTAATATCACTTCCTGTTCCTTATTTGGGGTGGGTTGACCTGAGAAAAGAAAGTCTTATGCCTTAACCACTAGAACAAAATGGCTCTTTTCTCTTTCTGGTATTTTTTGCATATTTTGATGCCAAATTTGAGTTGTTTTTTTTAATGAATGTTTTGATTGATACGTTTATTGTTGCACCAAATATCCAACTGTGTAGAACATTTTAAATGTGTGCTCTGAACACAGCCTCCTGTAATTTGCCCTGGAGAAACAGAAAAAAAGAAATGATGAGAAAGATGTTAATTAATTTTAGATGACATCTATGGATAGATTGATCTAGGGAGATTGATCTAGCATTCATGCTCAGCTGAAATCCAGCAAGATTAACTGGCAATTATTACCCAGTTTCATGGTTCTTATAGTAGTTGCTGTTCTTTTTCCTCTCTGATATTGATGTTGCTATAATACATATGTATCAATAAGTGGTAGGGGAGAATGAATTTATCCACCTAGAGCAGGTGGTCCTGACTGGTTGCTTACTTGTTCATTTCTAACAAACTCAGTTACAAAAGTTATCTGAACGAATTAGAGAATTACTTAATACACCAACACATAAGAATAATAGAAATACAAAAGTAGGATGAAGTACATGAAGGATAAAAATATATAATTAACATTCCTTGACATTTTTCTATTTCTTTAAGTTAGAAGTATAATTTTGCATTAGATTTTAAAAAATGGAGATTGAAGACTCATGTTAATGGTTTGGGCTGCATTAGCTTTCCAGATACTGTAGTAATGATATTTTTCAGGCTTTCGTGACAAGCTAAAATACTGTATGTCCAATTGCTTTAAACTCTGAAGCATTTCTTCTGAATCAGTGGGAAGCATGCAGACCCCTCTTAATTAATAATATTGTTGTTCTATATTATTATCCTATATTAATTTCACCATTTAAATTCTACAGACCATGCACTGTTGGTTCACTCAATCTTGACCACTTTCATTTCTGACCATCTACTTTGTAAAGCAGATAATAAGGATAATGCCAATTCTCATATCTTTTTATTATTTTAAAAATATGCTCTGGCCTTTCCTGGCTTACAGTATGGTTTTAAACCTGCAACATATCATATAGGTTCTTCGTCACTGATCCCTAACTTCATATCAATGTGATTTAGCTTTGAGTTTGATAAAGTTGAGGTAGATGTAACTGAGACATAAACAGTTTATTAGGCTTCTCAGCCATGACTCAGAAGTAAATTCAGGATTTTCTAACATTTAATGGTTTCATTTGACTTTTTGACTTGACTAGGCAGATGATTTATTGGCCTGGCCTGGCTTGATTAGAAACTTTATTACAGACAAGAATGGAATGATACACAATATTTGATTGCTCTTAGCCATCACAAAAATGAAACACACTGTTCTTTCTCCACTCTTTCAAAGTAATGGATACTTGGCATCTTTAAAACTGAACAGTTATACTGCATGTATCCATAACCATTGCTAGTTTTCATGTCTCAGTACTTATCAGCTGCACTAAAGTAGTAGCTATACTAATTAATCAACAGAATACATGTCTGAAGACTCGCTGGATAATGGTCACAGTTTAAAAGGCCAGACAATATTTTCTTAGATTGAGTCAGTCTATTAATTCATTTTATTGCTGGGCAGATACATGTGCCCATATTTCCTCCTTAGTAGCGCTTCCATTTAATTTCTCATGAATAAAATGTGGCATTTTGTTTAGTTACAAGACAGCCAATGCATGTGTAAAGTTGTTTACTATTACACAGTAATATGTTTGGTGGTTTACAACTTATCTGGATTCTCATGCTTCAATTAAATCCCAAGAGAGAGTATCACTAGGGAAATTTTCCATTACCCTTTTTAAAGGAAAGGTACTAGTTATTCCAAAGAGGAATCTTTCTTTTGTGATAATCTTTGGTATTCTGCCATTGTCTTCTCATGAATCTCTAACATATATGCAAAATTATATATGCATAATTTTTTATTTGTTTCATACTGGGTTGCAAGGTTGTGGGGTTAAAATTTTTATTTGTTTCATACTGGGTTGTGAGGTGATACGGTTAAAAATTGTGTAAATAGACATACCTGAGTAGTTATGCTCCTTTGAGAAAAAATCATCAAGGCAATCTAGAGCAATTTTGATTTTTTTAAATTTTTTTTATTTTTTTAAATTTTTGTACCGTCCTTCTCCCGAAGGATTCAGGGCGATGTACAGCCATAATAAAACACAAGCATAAACAACAATGCTAAAAACCCTTAAAAACATTAAATAAAAAAGCTGAATAAAAGTTAAAATGTACAATTAAATTTTTTTAAACCGAATTAAAAGTAAAAGAGTGCTCAGGACAACCTGGCTTGGGTAAATAATAAGGTCTTTAAGGCCCGACGGAAGGCCTGGAGATCTGAGATGGTCCATATTTCCAGAGGCAGTTCGTTCCAAAGGGCTGGAGCTGCCACAGAGAAGGCTCTCACCCTGGAGGTCGTCAGCCGGCATTGTGTGGCTGACAGCACCCTGATGAGGCCCTCTCCGTGCGAGCGTACTAGCCTGTGGGAAATATTAGCTGGTAGTAGGTGATTCTGCAGATATCCTGGTCCCATGCCATGGAGCGCTTTAAAGGTCATAACTAGTACCTTGAAGCGCACTGGAAAAACCACAGGAAGCCAGTGGAGCTCATGCAGGAGGGGGGTCACATGGGCCTGGCCACTATCCCCCACAATTCCCCCACGCAGCCACATTCTGGACCATCTGCAGCCTTTGGGTACGGTTCAAGGAGAGCCCCATGTAAAGTGCATTGCAATAATCAAGGCAAGAAGTGACCAAGACATGAGTGACCGTGCATAGGAAGTCTCGGTCAAGAAAGGGCCGCAACTGGCATATCAAGTGAACTATTTAAAAACTATTGCAAATTATATCCTCCAGTCCAACCCAAATTTTCAACACTATTACATTATTACAAAATCCTGTTCCTACTACACTAAGGCTGATATCGCACTGTTCATCTCTATAATAGCTGACAGTGCAAAAGCTGTCCTTGAAACATAAAGTATCTGCAGAAGTGCCTGTTGCGTACAAGTCTCTCCCACAGGCCAGTTCTCTCCCACAGAGTGGGTCTCGTCCAGGTGCCGCCAGCCAGACAATTCCGGCTGGCGATCCCCAAGAGTAGAGCCTTCTCTGTGGCAGTGCTAACCCTATGGAATGAACTCCCTCCAGAGATTCATACGATCGTTGATCTCCGGGCCTTCCGGCGCGCCCTCAAGACCCATCTTTTTATCCAGGCCAAACTGTCCTGATTCCCCAGGGGGTTTTAGCTGGATTTGATTCCATTGGGAGGGGAGGGGTAGTTTGGGTTTTAAATTTTAGAGTTTTTAAATTGGATACCATCCCAGATATAATATATTTTAAATTTATTTTAATCATTGTACTATATGTTTTAGATGGCTATTCAGCGCCCTGGGTCCTTTGGGAGAAGGGCGGTATACAAATGTTGAAAATACAATAAAATAAATAAAGAATGAGAGTCCCTTGTGCCCTCATCCATGTGCAATAAATCTGCAAATCCTACATACTTGAGTTCTTCAACCTCTAAATTGCCTTTAAACTATTGTTAGATATCAAACATTCAAAAGAAACATGTTGCAACATCGGCTGCATTTCTAAAAACTTCAAATAGTTGTTCTTTATATACAGAGGTTTTTCAACTTGGGCAAGAGCTCAAATGTTTCACTAAGTATTGTTATAATTACATTGAATGTAGACATATACAGTAGGTGGTCTTTTGTCAATAATTCTACCTTCAATTTAATTGAAGTTCCGTCTTTGTTAGCAGCCTCATTTATGTTCAGTTTGATAGCTCATTTGTTTCCTGCACTTGGAAATATGAATTAAATGCTTAAATTTTAGTTTCAGAGCTGATGCTGATCTTAGTTTATAACAAGATCCAGAATATGGACTTGTGGGAATGAAAAATCACCTAAAATATTTTATGCTTTGGGAAATGGACTGAATACACATATATTTTCATCAGTAAAGTTTGGTTTTTGAACATGTACTGGCTTATACTGAAAGGAATTATAGTGATAAATATTCAGATGGCAAACGGAAGCTATAATTTCTGATGATGCAAGCAAAAACTGCAGGTTGAAGTGACAGGTTAAGGTCTGTTCCAAAAGACAGAGTAGATAATTATGGCAAAAAGTAAGAAATAGATTGGCAGAACGTTAAAGAAAAGCTTGAGGTGATCCTGCCAATTTAGAAACCTAAACTGGCTTATTCCAGGAGTGGAACATCTTTGCCTCAGCAATTCTTAATAGTCCTAACCACAAAGGTCAATAATCAATGTTCAATACTGCAGTCAAAATTTGTAGGATCATACCTTTAACAGCCCTGTTCTACTTAAACTGGCGGCAGCTTTCTAGGATTACAGCAGAGTCTTCTGCATTATCTCTTATTCTGAGTAGATTGCAAGGGCGACTCCAAAATATAATTTTATCATATTTTATTTATATCTTAAATTATTGTACACTATTGCAATTTCATTTTAGATTGTATCTTATTCCCATTTATTCCCATTTTATCTTAAATCGTATCTTATTTTAAATCCATTCTAAATTGTATCCCATTAAATTCCATTTTAAATTGTTTTTATTAAATATTAATAATAACCTGTTGCTGGAATTTTACACTCTGATATGGTCGAAGGGCTAATCAATAGAGGCTTATTATTATCATCTCTTATCTGGTTGTTTTATTAGAGATATCACCAAGATTTGAACCTTATGTCTTCTGTATATGATAAAATGTGCACTCTTCATCTAAGAAACAATTTTTCCACTACAAGGAGAATGAAAATGAGCAAAGATGTCTTATGCTTTGATACATCAATTTTCTATTGTTGTTAGGGATACTATGTTTTGTTTACATGGTTGATTCCACAATGGGATGCAGAGGTTAGCAGTTTCTAGATACCTTTTTTAAAAAAATATCCCATGCTGTTTAATGTCTATACAAACGGTAGGGTGAGTTGTAGTATACAAATATATGGATAATATCGAACTCAAGCTGTCGTTTTCATTACATCTAGGTGAGTCAAGCTGTGGAAACAAATACGTTTAATGAATAAGTATCAATAACTGTCCATAGTTTGTGATAATGGCTAAGGGACATTTGACCTGATTTGAAGAGAGTTGCATAATAAAGGATGAGGTTCATACTTTGAGATTGTCATGAAAGCAGCATTATTGCAAGAGTCACAAGTGATCTTTATGGCACAGAATGACTGTTCTCAGTTTAGAATTGAGAATGGCACACCAGTCTATTTATGTTCTGCCCCTTGTATAATTACCTAAATACATGATACCCAGGGCTGTTTTTGAACATAACTTACAAGCACCAGCTGGTTCAACCTAAAGCAGAAAGATTGTTAATAGAAGCTGTCCAGCAGGATCTTATTAAGCCACTGCTTCTGCTCCATGTCTGGTTAGAATTCAAAGTCATGCTATTAAAATGTATAGAATCTTAAATGCTTTAAGAACATTTCCTCAAAAAGATTGCCTTTTACTTGGGGTTTAATAGTTCAGTAGAAATACTTCCTTATGTTTTGTTAATTAAATAAGAGGGGAACAGGTTAATGGTGGCATCTTGATTGTAGAATGACTTCCTAAGAGTCATCAGGTAGCTGCGTTAGAATTTTTTTGAACCCAAGTGGAAACCCTAATTTATTTTCTAAATCTTGAACAATGTTCATTGTATTTAGGGGATTAATGTGTGCTGGCTTTAGATTTTCAGGATCCCTGGTGAAAGATGTTGTCAGTGGACTCATTTTCTTTGAAAAGGCCCAATGTGACACATCTACTCACTGTTTGGCCTCAATCCAGACAATATAGCAAGTTGTCCTATTTCCCCCCCTCTTTTTTTCTCTCTCTCTCTATTCTGGTGTTATCTGACTGTGGTTCTTGATTCAGATTAGTCAGATGCTTTTTCTCCATTTGTCTGTGAATGGCAGAAATTGGAATTGGAGTGTTTTGCATTAAATTTTTTGCTCTGCTGGTGAACTACAATTCATCACACATAATTTTCCACTGGGCAAGGGCACATAAGTGGATGCCTTACTATTGCCTCATGAAAAAAGGTGAATTAATGGTAACTATGAGAGATGAACTGACTGAAGAGAGGGGATGGGAGTGGAGTATGTGCTTTGGCACGTGTCCAATGATGTTGCCTCTTGGCATTCGCTGTGCACTGACACATGACATGACTTCATTCCAACAGGGGATAGATGAACAGAGATCTTATAACAAAGGCTTTCAATAGATTTGTGCCTTTAGTCAATCTTTGGTTGATTAAATAAGATATGAATTGCTGTACGTTACCTTAAAAATAACTTTATTATGGCATAAATGGCCTCTTGAGACAGAAGAGTTTTTTTTTACATTGTACATACTATAAATATATATTTTAAAATCATACATCGAGGTAAACTAATATTTCTTTTATTGGCCAAAGAGCACAGTGTCACATGCTACATATTAGGAACTTAGATGATACTGAGATACAAAACCTGAAAATTACATACTAATTAATCTTTACTTTACTAGGCCACTTCAATTATGGTGGGTAAGTGATGTACATAATTGCTTCATTATTTGTAAGCATGTATTTGGGAGGTAATTACATGCTGCTGCATGCATTAGGTAACTCGGGAGGAATGGACTTGGCACGCAGTTTGAGTGAAAGTGGCACATGGTCTGGCAACTGGCACCTCAGCTTGGATTTGAGTTTTCTGCAGATGTTCCACACAGCACGGAGTTCTCTCTTAGAAAACTAAATGGGACATTTTGTGAATGTTCTTAAAAAGAGGCATTCTCTCACGGTGTGGCACCTAATTACAGAACATGTAGTTTATGTCCAAAAACTTTATCCTCCTAACTTTTTTTTTCCAAAAGGGGCATGCTTAGAGTCTTTTGGACACTTTCAAACAAAGTTGGGCAAGCTTTTTATGGCCAGGATCTCTCTTTATAATTTATTTATTCATTCATTAGATTTATACTCTGCCTTTTGATTAGGAGATTAGGGCAGCATAAGTAGCACTTGCTCATTCCATAGCAACCCGCTATCTCTGAAATTGGTTAGGTTGAATAAAAATGGTTGTCTAAAATCTCCCAATGAGTTTCTACGGTTAATTGTGAACTAAAATCCATGTCACTTCAAGTTCCACTCCAACAGCTTTTCCACTGTGCTTGCTCTCAAGTAGTTGATATACTTGTAGGGATGGCCAGCTTTGAGTGGCAGGCTGATGGTATACAGTAAAGTGTGAATACCATTTCATGTGATTTTTTTCCTCCTTTGAATTGTGATTCTTTACTTTGGGTTTGGGAATATTTGTATAAAATAAAATGCTTTGGGATTGATGAAATAATTTTTATGTTTTCCTGCCTAAAAATGGAGAGAAAGTGTGCCACTCCTTTTTAGCAATTAAATTAGAAGAAACCATAGGGATCTCAGAAAACATTGTGTGAATCAAACGAGATGAGCACTCATGGCTCAAGAAAGGGGGGAGAAATAAAAGGCAATCTGAGCTAAATTTACTGGAGTTTAATTTTTATGTCAAAACTTGCTTTTGGTACCATGTTCCCATGGCCTGTAATTTGCTATGTTTCCAGTCAGTTTGATAGGGATTAATTTCTTGCCCTTATTTCAACAATGTTTGCAGGGGAGGCAAGAGGGTGTGTGTGTTCAGAATGCCAAAAGCATTCTTGTGATGCACACCCTGCCCTTTCACCCATCTTCTATGTATGTCACAACATCTCAAACACAAACAAAAGGGAAGTAGCTTGCTCTGTGAAGCCACGACAAAAGCAACAAGATGTCACTGATTTAGTTTCTGAATTAATTTAAAGTATAAATGGTCTTTTCACGAAAAACAACACTTATCTTTTTAGGGCTCCCTGTAACATACTGTGGTAGAAGTGTGCAGAACTCTAAGTAGGTTATTCAAATCAGTAATGCTCTAAACAAAACCATCCCTCAAGACAAGAAGAACTGTGAGGTGAACTGCAAGTTAGGTCAATTTGCTTAAAATATGAACCCAGAGTGCCACTTCTAGACTAGAAGTGGTAAAACTATTATTTTAAGGGTAATTTAAAAGAAAGTCCCTCTTCCTTTAATTCCTCACCATCTTCATTTTAGAAAGAAATTAATATCCTGCAGTCTTCTCTTCTTATTATTGCTTGTGTGTTAAAAGAATGAGCTACCATAATGAGCGTGAAATAAATGCTGCGAAGCACTAGCCTTCTCTCCATATAATATGATTCTTGGCAGCTTCTCTTATCTCCTTACTGAGGTCTCAGTGATGGGGAGAAAGTATTAAATATGCAATGTAACATATAAACATAGATACTGTGCTGAATCTTTTAAAACACTTGACTCAGATACATTTAATATTTTAATACACTGGTCAAATAGCTGCGAAACCTACCAAATCGTCAATGCACACATAATGTTGCAAGAAAAATATAAAAGTTAAAGCAGTAAGTACATTGGGTACTGAGTGAGTCTCGAGTTAATTCAGATAAAAATAATAGATCTGAATTGGATACTTCTAAAGGAAATTAAATTTGAATCTGAAAGTTACCAAAGTGTTCTCTGGGTGGGAATTTATAAGGATGCTGTTTCATATCTACAAAGGCTAGAGCATTTCTTCCCTAGTTCTTGACAAAGAATGCAGGGGAGCGTGAGGGGAAGCACAGCAAGTCATTTCATTTCATTTCATTTCATTTATTAAATTTGTATACCGCCCTTCTCCCCGAAGGGACCCAGGGATCCAACTTCTGCTTGTAGTTAATGATCTAACTTGGGTTATATTGAATACTTTATAACTTATAACTGTGTATTCATAATTTAAACACATAGACCAACATGAATTCCATGAATCCTGGTGGCACAGTTATTAGAGTGCAGTATTGCAGACAAAATTTTGCCTACAGTCTGGAGTTCGATCCTGATGGTGCTCAAGGCCGACTCATCTTTCCATCCTTTCAAGATTGGTAAAATATGCAAATATTGCTTCTACATTCTAAAGTGCTGCAAAGCAGCGGTCGGCAAACTATGGGCCGCAGTCCAATGGTTGTCTGTGAGAAAATTTTGGTGGTCCGACAGGAAAATCTGGCAATTGTTTTGATTTTTTTTTACAGCAGAGGCAGGGAGTCACATTTATTTTATTTATTTTATTTTTATTTTATTGGATTTTTATACCGCCCTTCTCCCCGAAGGGACCCAGGGCGGTGCA
>JANHFO010006125.1:1534-14175 GCA_032468095.1 Pareas carinatus | reverse complement strand
GGTCTTATTTTTGGAGGATGTCTTACTTTTGGGGAAACAGGGTAGTTACAATATCCAAAGTCAAATTGTTTGAGCTGGGCAGCCCTAAGAATCTCATAAATAAATAAGAGACAAATTCCTTGTGTGTCAAAACACACATGGTAAAATAAATTCCAATTCTGATTCTGATTTTAGGGTAGCACTAATTACATTAGACTAGGGAATTTCAGCGCTAATGATTTGATAACAAAAATAAAATTTAGATTATAAATATTATCATAAATATTAACTTACCTTTTCTGATTCTGATATGATCTTAAAAATATACCATAGTATTGAATTTGGAAGCTATTAAAATGCTGACAGAATTTGGAATCCAATAAAGTGTCTTCTATTTTGTTACAGCATTCAATTTTATAGCACATCTATTATGGGAATCATGAACATGGGTTTGTTTTTTTTAGATATGTACACATTCAATCACAATATTTATATCTTGAAAGTGTGTTATCAATACAATTATTGGAGGAGTATGCTTTATGAAGACTCCATTTGGTGAATTTGTCCAGATGTTCAGAAAGGAATGAATATAGGTTACACTTTGCATCACTGGCCTTGTGTAAGCTGCTAAGTGAAGCCAGCGAACCATTTCATGGATACCTGATATAGGAATTGGCAGTCTGTAACTCCAGGAGCATCTCTTGGCATTTCCTTCTTCTGTAATTTTTTTTTGTTTTTTTGGACATTTTCCAGTCTATCCTGTAACCCCGAGATTTCCTGATGATTTCCCCATCCAAATATGAACCAAGAACAATCTAGCTTCACCCCAAAGTGGACTTCTTTCTTGGTGTATTTTTCTTCGAAAATGTTTCATCTTTCATTCAAGAAACTTCTTCGATGAGAAACAAAGTGTTTTCAAAGGGGAATCCTCCCCCTTCTCAAATCTAGTTGCCTTTTGAAAAAAAGCACCTTTGGGACAAACATGATCTGGATGATTGAGGATCTCCATAAATCTATTTTAACTTTCCTAAGATCAACAGAGGAGACAAGATACTGCCATCTGCTTTGAATATCAAAGGGGAGGAAAAACAGCCCCATTTTTCTCAATATGAAGAAAAGAATGAAATCTTCACATTTATTCATTTTGCCCCACTACCTTTCCCATTTACAATATTTGCTCACCCACAATATTTAAACATGTCATGACACCTGAAAGATGTCCTTCCCAACTTAGCACAATATGGAATGTGACTGTATAACCTGTATATACCATAATAAGAGTAAAGTTTAAAGGTAATATATTCCCTCATGAGAATGTCTGTGTGTGGCATTCAGAGATATATTGCTTTAAAGTATCTTTAAAGATGCCAGTATCATAGTTTGTTAGTAATACAAATCGTCTTCAAGCAGTTCAATTCCTGATTTCTCCAATTAAAAAATGATGCAGGAACATGAACACTTCTGGTAATCACAATAGAAAACATGGATTTGGAGAAGAAAATGACTCTGCTAGTATAAAATAATTTTCAATGTTCTTTCCCGCCAAACTGTCAATTAATCAACTTTTTCCAGCTGAAAGCAATGCTTGACTCTTTAGACATGCAGTGGGTTACTTCCTAAATAATGTATTTTTTTTCCCTGTTGCATTGAAAAAACGCAACTTGATGCCAGTTTGGGGAGGGTCACACTAAATATTTAAGAGCTACTAACTATTATGCTAACATCTAGTTAGAACTTTATAGGAAGAATCTCTGTAAGAAGTACTTCTATTAAATTCTACATTAAAGCCATATAATATAGATGCTGTGTGAATTCTTGAACCCTAGACTGGACTTGACTATTGTAATCAGTTCTTCATGGAACTAGACCAGATGCTGCTACTGCCTGATCCCTCAAAATCCAGATGAAAAGCTAAAGTCTGATTTTATAGCTTTTTGAGCATGTCCAGCAATAAGTGAATTTCTAATTTACTACCATCTGTTTACTTTCTGCTAATTAGGCCATGAAAAATAACCATTAAAACATTTTTTCCCAAGAATCAATTATAATATTAATTTTAATTGACTTGTGTCATTTGACGCTGGAGAAAGACACCCTACTTATTTTTTTAAACATAGCTGATTAGAAAAACAATGCTCCCTTATCTATGAGCCTCCAGTCCAGCATTAATTGAAGGTTACAAGATCAGCTAGCAAGATATCCCGCCCCCCCAAATAACCTTCAACAAATGCTGAAATGGAGGCACATATAATTTCGGAGATGTATATCTGCTACCAGTTGTTGCATTTACGGAAGGCTAGATGATAATGTATCTATTAAGAATTTTGCCCTGTGTGATTGAGGCATGATCTGAACAGTTTTCAATTGAATCTGTAATGTAAGTACCTCAGATAAAGAGATGTACAATACAAAAAGAAAAGGCAGTATCTTTGAAAGAAGGCCTCTTAAACTGCTCAGTAAAAAATTCTGAAAGAACATCGCCTCATAAAGTTCATGGTCTGTATTATCTCTACGCCATTGCTCAGAGTATGAGAAATAAACACAATTATCTTAAACCCCTAACACAGGAACAAAATGCATTTTAATGAGTTTGTAACAGAAACATGGTGGGATGACTCCCCAGATTGGAATTTAGAACTTGGAGGCAATTTATTTGAAAGGAACTAAACAATAGAAAGGAAGGAGAAGGTACATAGTAGAGTAAATGTATCCACTCTTCAGAAATCCAAGTGAATGGATTTGGCAGTGCTCTAAGGAGCAGCTGTGTTGAAGTAGGTGGAAAAACAAAATAAAAGCAATTGGAGTGGCTAGTAATTTTCAACCAAGGAGGAAACCTGGATGACGCTTTTCAAAAGCAAATTTGAGATCTTTTTAAAAGGGAAGATGTAGTAATTAGGGGGAATTTTAATTATGCTCACATATGGGAATAGGAATCATCAGTTCCTAAGGGAAAAAAGATAATTTGTCTTGCTGATAATGTTCTCTTTCAGAGGGAGATGCAGGGTATGAGAGAATCATGTCTCCTTGACCTAATTCTAGCAATATATTTAAGGAAATGGAAGTAGCAAGAATATTGGGGAAAAGTATCCATGTAATGCTGATTTTTTTTAAAGGCAAAACTAACATTGTGTGTATGTGTATATCAACTTCCAGAATTCCCAGCTAAACAGCTGGAGATTCACTTGTCTTCAACTTAAAAAAGGTGAATTGTAATAGATTCAGAAAAATTGTGAGTTATGTTTTATGGAAATATTTCCTGTCTTGACTTTTCTCATAGTGTGGAAGGGTGCCAGCCAACTTGGATTCCCCGCAGTATATAGTAAATGCCTTTGAGGTTGGTGGTTTAGTCCGGTGTTTTTGAAACTTGATAACTTTAAGATGTGTGGACTTTAACTTCCAGAATTCCCCAGTCAACATATTTTAAAATACAGAAATGCAGAATAGCAGAGTTGGGAGGTCAAACTCCTGCTCAAGCGCGGGAAACCCTGTACCATTTCAGACAAAATGGCTGTCCAATCTCTTTTAAAAAATCTCCACAACTTCTGAAGGCAAAGTCATTCCACTGATTATTCCATCAGGAAAATTCTCCTTAGTTCTGTGTTGGTTCTCTCCTTAATTAGATTCCATTCATTGCTTTTTGTACTGTCTTCAGGTGCTTTGGAGAATAAGTTGACCCCATCTTCTTTGTGGCAGCTAAATTTGAAAAATACTGGTTTAGTACATTTTGTGGACAATCCTAAAGCTGCCTATTCCACAAAAAATCACTAGGCATCTCAATTGCTAGGAAATAAACAAACAACAAAAAGGGTGAGAAATATACTGCTTGTATATTTCTCAGTAACTACTGGTTGAATACGTTAGTGAAAAAGACATTAGACAATATGCCTATAGGCTTATTAAGGAGGGAATCCGTTTAGGTTTCCAACCAATAAAAATGGTTTAAATTTAAGGACATGCTCACAAGCTAATCTTATCTGCTTGATATAAAAATTCTGAAGTATTTCTGTCTTACAGCCAAAGGCTTTATATGTTTAATTGGAACTAAATAGCACAGTAAGATTGCCCTTCTAGTTTTAGGAACTAAGAAGACACTGAATTGATTCTGAAGGGAATCTATACATGAACAGAATATGAATGACCTAATTTGCTTAAAATCTAGTAGCTGACTAAACTAAGCACCACACAGTTCATCCTAAATAGGTTAGAAATAAGATTAGACCTTCACAGTATTTAATATGCAGATGATAATTTGTGTTATTTGTAATTTTCATCTGATCTTGGGAAGACACTTAAATTCTTGAACTCCTTTTTCTCCAGCTCTGAGATAAAATAAAACTTAATTCTGATAAAATAAAATGCTCTTGGTAGATGCAGAATCTATAGTTGAGTTAGCTATTATGTTTGAAAGCTTCATAATATATAACTCTTCTTTGATTTTGTGCTTCTTCTAAACAGTGAGGATGAAAGCTCACAATGGAACAGTGGGCTCATTCAGTTTTAGTTGGGCGAAAAATGTAAAAGATAAAGAGAAGAGTTAATGAAATTAGGGAAATATATTATTTCTTTAGGATAGTTTAATAGATGGTGAAAACATATGTTTACTATTTAAATATTGATTTGATCTAGGTAGAGTATAACGTTAGCATAAATTACCAGAAGAGCTGGCTGAAGTTTCAACTTTATTTAATTTGTTCTGGTATTCAAATAAATTTATTGTGGATCACCAGTAACTATTAGTATTAGTTACGCTTCTATAGAATCTTAGGTTTCTGTGTATCATGGTTGGTTTAGAAAGCCACATGATGTGTGCCTATACATCATAGATTGTCCTGTAATGCGTTGTAGGAATGTCTTTGGAAGACAGAAGGAAAGGATGCATCCAGAGGAAAGATTGAATAAGAAGCAGCTTGATCCACTGAAGGAATATGAGGGCAGCAAATATCTTCCAAATGACACTCCCTAGTCTTTTAAGTTGTAAAGGTAATGGGGAAGAAATGTACTTTCAGTTGCACGATTCTGCTAATGTAATCTTATAGAAAAGTAAAACTAATACTTTTGGATGTGCTTCTTGTACTCACTGTACCTCACTGACATATCTGGTCAATCAATCAATCAATCAATCAATCAAAATTTTATTTATATCCCGCCGTTCTCCCAAGGACTCAGGGCGGCTTACAGGCATATAAAACACTAACAAACATAAACACTAACAAACATAAACATAGTCAATGCATTATAAGGATGTGTGCCTCTGGTAAAATGAAGTGTTACTTATGGTGTAAAAATTAAATCCTTTTGGTTTTAATTAAAAAACATAATATGATTAATACTGCAATCCCAAAAACCTTTCTAAAGGACTAAGCATATTCCTAGGAATAAGTAGAAGTAGTTCTAATTGAACTTAGAATTTGCTAATATATTTTCATCCATAGAAGGGTGTGTTCTAAGAAACAGACATACTTGTACATGACCCTTTGCAGCAAAATGTAAAAGCAGCAGGACTTGGACTAGCAGGATCATGTAGGAAGTTGGAACTTAATTTTGTACTACTGTAAATCACTTGTGCTTTTTGTACCACTGTAATAAAATGCAACTAATCATCCTCTTAGTAGCTGGATTCCTAAGTGGGAGACTATTGGAATCCTTCTCATTCTAAAGTTTGGAAAATGAATATGATTCATTTAAAAATATATATACAATAATATTTTTTGAGCAAAACACTTTTTAAAAAAAATTATAGAAGAATATTTTCTTGAGCACGGAACCAATTTGGTCCAGTGGTTAAGTCACAAGACTAGAAACTCAATACTGTGAATCCTAATACACCTTTAGGCATTAAAGTCAGCTGTGTGACTTTGGTCCAACCACTCTCTCTCAGGCTTAAGCAACAAGCTGATGGGTCAATTCCTGTAACAACCAGTGAATCAACACTTGATTGATGCAAAAATGCAAACTAAGAAGGAAATAAAAAGCTTTTTTTTCCTGAACAGCTATTCAAGGCAGAAAGATTGAAAGCTAATGGAGCTATTAAATTACTGAACTCTGTTTCTTCTTTTCCATCCCTTCTTCTGACAAACTCTGTGACTCATAGGAAGAGAAGCTTCTTAGGGAAAATCCTACTGTAAGCTAAGCAGAGATTATGCAGGAGCCAGAACTTAACCAACCAAGTTTTTTAACCCAGACCTTTCCCTGTAAATCCAGCAGATCAGATCTATTCTTATTTACTGAAAAGAAGGATTGTAGGGATGAGGGATGAGTTAGTAGGATGACATCTGTTAAGTGACAGATGTCTCTTCAGGACAATACCGTTCAAGCTTCATGTTTGTTTTCAAGGCAATAATATTTAAGAATTTATTTTAAAGCAAATGGGGGTGGGGTGCTGATGGAAATGGCCAACTCTTTTGCTGAAGAGTGTGTGCTGAGTGTTATTTATGTTTTTTTTAAATTAATATCAGATTCTGTTTTTGTTTTATTTATATTTTTCAATAAGATATTTAGGAATTTTAGGTTATTTAAAAAGAATAGATAAAGAATAGATAAATATTGATATACATTTAAAGCATTTATATACACCTAACACTGAGTCTGCCACTCTTTTGCATCCAAGAAAACCCAAAGCTTGTTTCCATGGATGCAACAATTGTTGGAGTTATTCCTACTACAAATTGACTCGCCTATTCACATGCCTTCAGCATAAGCACATTACCACACGTTTTAAGCTTTCTTTGTAGAGCTTTTGTTCTCCCTTTTGCTTTGAGCATTTGTCATGAAACTTTCAACGTGCCAAGGTTATGGTGTGCTAAAACATTTTCACTTTCCAGTTTTTGTTCCCTGTAAAGTACAAAATATAGAGAGAATGAAAAAAGTCTAAACCCTTACTTACACACAATTGGAAGTCAACATTCTTTTTCATTTAGTTGTCCTTCTGGCATTGTTTCTACATTTCCATGACAAACGGCATAGAATACACCTTCTACAGATCTGAAACAACTTGTACTATGTACAAAATGTTAGGAGACTAACAGCCAGTAGAAATATTACTTCTTATGAACATTTTCCTTAATTAATGGAAGTGTGCAGAGAAACCCATACTTTAAAACAGTTTGAGACAAGAAAATACTTCAACGGTTCTCTTATGACATAGGGTTCAATGCATTCAACATCCTGCAGAAAGGCTTGAATTTGAAAAATAATTCCCCCCCACAATGAACGTTTCACTGAGCCATCCTCAAACTTTGCTCAATCCATTGTTCACAACATTGGTTTGAAAAGTTTTTAACACTACTTGTACACGCTTCTTAAAGAATACATTTTGGTGGATAGTTTTCCTCATGAAAATAGATTTTTTTTCTATAAGAAAATGAATTTGATCTTTTAAAAATATGTACAGTAAAAATATGTTGCCCCCTCTTCTCTTGCATGTGTTTATTTCAATTAGCATATACATTCTAGGTTCTCCTATCTGGTAGGTTCAAAACTAGTACATTTACTAAAGACCTGATAAATCCAATTTATATCCTTAATTAAGCCTAAAACAGAAGAACAGTTTTCTCCTTTACAAACAGTATCTACATTCATAAGATGATAAATTATTTTTAATAATAATAATTTATTATTTTTATTTATTTACCGCCTGGACACAGCAAAAGAGGAGAGAAAGAACTGGAGAAGATCACAAAATACAAAGACTTATAAATAGAAATAGAACGACTCTGGCAAAAGCATGCAAGGGTAGTTCCAATAGTAATAGGCTCCTTAGGTGCAATCCCAACATAACCTAAGCACCACTTGAACACCATCAGCATTGACAAATTCGCCATCATTGCAAAAGGCAACTTTATTAGGAACAGCTTCCATCCTGCGATGATATCTGTAACACCATCAAACATTCACATCTGCCTATCCCATGTCCTTGGTAAGGACTCAATAGATGGACAAAAATGCCAAATCCAGTCTGAAAAATGCCAACAGTCTGTGTTGATGAAGCATAATAATAATAGTAGTAACAGCTCTTAGGTCCTTGGTGAGACTTGAGCGGTTAAGTTTTTATAAATCCTAGACTGTGAATCAAATTGAAGATTAATCATAATAATGCTATATTAATACCAGCACTACTATAGGAAACTGGGAGTACATGGAATCAATATCTGAGGTTATATTTTTGCATTATTTTAGAATTTGTTACATTTGTCTGTATTCCATAGCCTTGCTTCCTTTTCTGTACAAAATAAATGTTCTCATTCAGAAATGGCATTTTCTGTCCCTCACTTGAGAAACTGTAAAATTCGGGTGAATTGTTTTTTAAAAGTAATAGAAAAGCACAGCACTAACCCATAACTTTGTGCTATGTTATTCAGAAACTAGCTTCTGCTGATATTGTGCCCTCTCTATGTTGTTTGAAGGAGATCATGCTTTTAGAATTTACATTCTCAACTGCTATATATAGGAATTCATCAGACCTATTTGGTCATCCTTATTAGTTTCTCTTATTTTACCTCAAAGCATCCCTTAGAAAAGTCTTTACTAAGCTCATTTTAACTCAGTTCTATAGCTAGTGTAATAACATAGACTTGTAGTCTTTTAAAAATCTTTGGAAATTGAGCTGTAGTTTCTTGCTTGAAAGTTGAAGAAGATGCTTATTTATTCTTCCTACTTATCATCAGAAACTTACAAAATTCTGTGGGTTCCTTGGTGATCTCTGAACTTGGTTGTTTTCTTGCAGATGTTTCTTTATCTAACTAGGTAACATTATCAGTGTTAGAAGCACTGTTGTGCTCTGTTTATATGGGTGATTTGCCTAGCCAGGGATGGTGGGAGGGTTCTTGGTCATTCTTTGATTAGGTTGTTGTTTACTATTTGTTTGTGTGAGTTCCTTGATAGGAATACTGTTAAGTTTTGAGTTGTTGGTCTAGTATTAATCTTGATGTTAATCTCTGCTTATCTAGTTGTTGACTTCTGGTGAGGTGTTTTACTTTCCTTTTCAGCCCTTTCAATTGTCTCTTTGGAATGGTCTACAGGTATTGTTTATCTCTATGTGCCTATTGATGGCTGATTTGTTTGAGTGCTAGGTTTCCAGGAATTCTCCAGTGTTTAATTAAGTGTTTAATTAATTAAGACTCGACTTAATTAATATAATTAATTATTGATATTTGACTCTAAAAGGTAGAAATTATCTATCACTTCAATATCTCAATTATGAGTTTTAAGACTAGATACTGTATTCATTCTCATTAGTTTGGTTTTTTATATTAATAAAGAATATGTTAATATTACTAATATATTAATTTAAGTTCTGCTTTTGTCTTTGATCCTTGGCTTTCATTACAAGAGCTTGCAAATCATTTGAATTTTCAATTATCAAAATAGTGTAATCAACATACTAAATGTATTGATGCTTCTTTCTCTCTTTTTAAAATCACTGTCATCAAGTTTCCTTTAATATATATTCAGTAAGTAGGTTGAATAAATTAAGAGAGAGCACATAGCCTTGCCTCACTCATTTGCCAACTGGAGCTAATATGCTTTGTCATGTTCTGTCTAGACTGGGGCTTTTTGACTGGTGTAATAGTTTCTTATGAGAACAATGCAACATTCTGGAACTCCTGTTTATTCCACAGAATGACATAGTTGACATAGTTGAAGACTTTTCTACAATTAATTGATTATATTGTTTCTTGTTGGTGTCCATTGGAGAGAAGTTGATTATCTAGTATGAATCAATAACAATTTCAGTCCTTAATTGACTGGTCATTCAATTCAATGATATTTAGATTTTTTTCTTAAAAGATAAGAACTTAGAAATCACTTGAAGATTTCTGGTTTCTGCTTCTCCCGATGAGGGTGAGGCTGCCAGGGCTCTGGTAGCTGAAATTATTTCCCCCCCATATATGGGGCACAATAGTGCCCAAGGCCACCCTCCAGGGGCAGCTAAAGAGGGAGGAGATGCCGAGAGCTTAATCCACTCAACTCCTTTTCTCCATTGGGAGAAAAAGGCGTTCGCGAAAGAGAGCATCTGGTCTGGTGAGATTGAGCAAACTTTATTACCATGCTCTACAAAACAAAAACCCTGCTGGCCTGACTAACAAAGGAAAGAGATAAGCTTTTCCTGAAAAGAGTTTGAAAAAAGGTGACTGAAATCCACAGGGAGAAGACTCAAGGAGACTTAGAAAAATGGAGGATGTCTGCAAGGTGATAAACTCTTAATGTTTTTGTGTGTGGATTTTTGGTGGATTAATTGAAATATAAAGATTGTTTGGATTGAGTTCTGATTAAAATGAGTGGTGGCGTTAGGGGAGTTTGATGGTGTATTATAAATAAGTACATGACTAGGAATAAAATAAAGGAACTTTAAAGATTTGAATTCCTGAGATTTGAAATTATGTGGATTATAAATGGGATTTATGAAGATTCGGATTATGGATTTTGACTATTAAAATTTGGATTATAAAGATTGGATTTAATATTGCAAGAAAGAAAAATATCGGGCAAAAATGGAGTTAACAAAAGAAGAGGCACACCAAGATTCAATTGCTAATAAGTTCCTGGCATGCATGGAAGAAATATTTAAGCTATTGGAGAGACATTTTCAACCAAGGGAAGCCCAAAAGAGGTATTCTGAAATGGAAAAAATATCAGGACAAACTAAAAGAAGGAGAAAATTTAAGAAGAACAAAAATCAGAGACTAACAAAGAAAGAGACAATGTTGTTAAAAAACAAGAAAATGAAATAAATAACTCTTTCAAGAATATTGGGGAAAATGTATTACAATAATAAGGGCCATAAAGGTGGGAAATTGATTTCTGTAGTGGAGGGGAAAGAGATAGGGAATAAAAAAGATGTGACTAAGCAGAAAAAAGTGGGCAAAGAAAGTAGAAGAAAAAATACTATAGGATTGTGGATTAAAAGGAAAGAGAATTTGAATACAGATATATCCACTGAAACAGAAGAAAATCTGCTTATAGATGTGTTTGGGGAAGAAATATTTGCAGGAGAGGTATAGGCCAGTGGTCACCAACCTTTTTGATCTCGGGGACCACCAAATTTATAATTTGAAATCCTGAGGCCCACCAATATGAATTTTTTTAAAAAGAGACATACATTTGTAAAATAATGCTCAGAGAACTTCGACTTTATTAATATAAAAGGCACCTATTTAATATAACAAAGTCTAAAAAGCTTATTTAATTATAACAAAATCATAAATGCTTATTTAATCATAACCAAATCTTTAAAAGTTGTTTAATTGTAGCAAAATCATTAAAGTTAGTTTAATTATTACAAAATAATTGAAACTTATCTAAGTATTACACATTTTAGTGTGATGTTTCTTCCTGCTTAAGTCAGAGAGAGACAGAGAGAATGAAAAAGAGAGACAGACATACAGACAGACACACACACATACGCACACAGAATAAGAGGGGGGAGGGAGAGAGAAAAAATGAGAGAGAGGGGTAGAGGGAGGGAGAGATAGGGATGAAGAGACAGGGAGGGGGAAGGCTAAATTGGAGGCTGGGGCTGCAGCCACCACCTGCGGTGGTCATTTCACCTCTATTTGGACTTGGGATTCTTCCTCTGCTGATTTCTAACATTTCTTTCCAAGAGAGCCAGAAATTCAAATAGGTGTGCGCACAAATGTATGAAAAACCAAAAACACCAGCAACGAGCTACCAATTTTTCTCAACAGCCCCCAACTTATGTAAAGAAATATTTTCAAAAACTCCCTTGTTCCACAAGATCCTCGCCAGTTTCCCTTTGCTTACCCCTTCTCCAATGCCACATGGCGCTGCCAACAAGTCTAGGAAAGAAAGGTAAAGAGAGGTGGTAGTGAATGACTGGGGTGTCTGCTCCAACCATTAGACTTTCTAGCCTCAAATCACTGCTTTTTTTTCTCTCTGTGGGCTTAAGAGCCATGATCCACTGCCGGGGGAGACTCACTGTACTTGTTGAAGGGTTCTTTGTCTTCTTTATTTTTGCCCCCCATGGTGAGGGCAGAGAGGAGTGGGAGAAAGCAGCTTCCCCTGGCCCTGCACAGTTCAGGCAAGTGAAGAAGTCTCCAAACAGGGAGATTCTAAGCTGGAACCTGTTGCCAGGCAATGCTCCCTCTCCGTCCACTTGCTTCCGCAGCCCGAGGGACTCAGGCCGCAAGAACGAGTGTGTGGCAAGACAGCTGCAAAGAGGAGTTGAACCTCACTTCGCTTCCCTGCCTGATGCTGCTGGGCCAGAAGAGCGGAGACAGCAAAGACACCTGCGCGGCCCCAGCTCTTCCAGTCGCAGCGCTCCAGCTCCCTTGTGCTGCAGTCCTCGTGAATGGACTAGGCTGCCCCGGCTGCCTGGCTGCTGTGGGGGTTGGGGTGGGGTTCCTGGGAAAGACAGCCCATGAGACTTTTGCAGAGCAGTGGCTGAGAAGCAAAGCAAGTCTTTTCATCCTTGTGAACCAGCTGAACCAGAGATGCAGGTGCACTGGTGAGGCTCCTCAGGGCTCAGCTGCTGCCCTTTCCATGGCTGCCTGACTCTTTGAAGCATCAACGGCCACCCCCCACCTCTGCCCTGGTTGTGTTGGTTAAGCTGCTCAACCCCTGCTTCCTGCTGATGGTCTGCAACGCCAGGTCCGTGATCAACAAAGCCCCCCTCATATATGATCTTATCCAGGAGGGGGGTGCGG
>JANHFO010006124.1:36960-49594 GCA_032468095.1 Pareas carinatus | reverse complement strand
AGACTTTGGAATCATGTTCTGGAGACAGATGAAAATAGAACATTTTGGCATGAATAAGAAATGATGTATTGGGAGTAGTTACCAACCTTTTCTCCTCTCTTCTCACAAGCGCTTTCTTTGACACACATATACCCACCAGCACTCTCCTTCCTTCCTTGGATCTTCCTGCACTTGCACAAATATGTGCATCCAACAACACCTTCATTCTTATCGTCCCTGCACTCACACACATGCCTCCCACGCTCTCTTTTCCAGACTCATATGAGCACACGCAGCCACACTCTTTTCCCCATATCTTCCTGAGCTTGCGCTGCACTGCATTACCTCCCTAACTTGCACATCGCCTCCCGGAGCCTGCCCCACTTCCCTGTTGCAACGGGGAAAGAAGGGACTCCTTACCTGGGACTCTCTTGCCATGTGGTCTGGCATTAGAATCACAACTGGAAATGCCTGGATTGCCCTTGCTAAACAATGTGTTCATGTGATGCCGTGTTTTACAGCTACAATACTTAGTGACAACAATCTCGGTCCCTGTTGTGGTTGTAACTGAGGACTACCAGTATAGAATACTACTCTATAGCCATGGCTCACCAACAAGACTGGCTGATCTTACAGAATCTACTAATCAAAAGTCCAGATTTTGTATTTTGGCTTAGACTGGGAGCAAAACTCATATCAGGGAGAACAGTATTCCCGAAAAGGAAGAAAGTAGTTGAGAGAACTTGTCCCTATGTTCCCTAAGATGATGTAGAAGTTCTCATCACTTGATGAGATGACCATTGCATTTCAGACTAGTTAATGCTTCTTTTAAGAGGTTTGTAGTAGTAGTCCTAGCGAGAGCTGGTTACAGCGTTTGTGGCTATAAGCAGACCTCCTAATACAGGAAAAGCTCTAATTGGAGCATAAGATGAAGATAGACAAAGGTTTCCCAAGCCACAATTGCCACCTGCTGTTCAAGTTGGATCTCATGAGCCCAGAGGATTCCTTAAGTTATAAACCACTTCTGCATGAGGAAGTGTAACATTGTCTGGAGTCAAAGGTGGAGCATCTTGGCATCAAAAGGTTTTCGAACCCATAGCTCAGGATTACTCAGAGCATATTAGTTGAAATTCTTAGTCTGTTTTGTAGTTATAATTATATTCTTAATTCTAGGTTTCTCTGAAGAAAGAAAAGAAAAAAACACTGGGTAATTCTATAATTTAGTCTATAAAAGCATGCCTACAATCATCTTAAGTTGTCATTTTCTTCCAGATTTTTTCATGCAAGTCATTTTTTAATTTGATAGAGATACGTGCATCAGTCAGTCAAATGGCAAATTACAGTGAACAAAAATTGGCAGCTGCCTGCCAAAATTTAGTCATGTGCCTATTTGCTCTAGATGATGGAAGCTTCCTAAAACCATTTAAAATGTATGATTAAGGGTAGGAAGAGATTCTGTGCTTTTTTATTTTTGACTTTGGATGATATTCACATTTGAGACTTTTTTTTGTAAATTATGATGAAATCAACTTTTTCTTGTTCTCTATTCGCCATTTCAGCTTGTGATTCCATTGGCATGAGTTATACTTTTTTTGTAAGAGAATTCATGGACATAAGTAAGCTAAACACAATTTAAGCTTTGCTGAGTCTGTGTTAATTTGTGGAACCATTCAACAATTCAATTTGATCATTTAAAATTATTTTAATTTTTGTATTAAGTATTAATTAAGTATTAAGTATTATAACAACTTCTATATGAGAAAGTAAGATAATTATTGTGTCATTTTTTTCTACCCAATACTCATTTTGCTTTTTGTGGAACGAGTTGAGATTTTTCCCTAAGTCTAGACGTATGTAAAACTATAGAAAGGAAGAAGAATTTGTGTAGCTGAAAGTAACTTGGCAGTCTTCTATGTATTTGTTGTATACTTTCTTAACACGTCTTTGATTAATTATACCCAAAATCAATGTGTGAAGCAAGATTAGTTGCTTAATTGCATCTAACAATACAAAATCTAATTTTTGTTTTTCTTTCCTTTGGAAGCCTCTAGTACTCAAACTGAAAAAAATGAGATGTGAATTAATTATATGTAGAAATATAGCTCCCACAGAGTGGGCCTCCTCAGGGTGCCGCCCGTCAGACAATGTCGACAGGCGACCCCCAAGGGGAGAGCCTTCTTTGAGGCAGCATCCACCCTCTGGAATGATCTCCCCCCTGCAATTCGTACTATTTCTGACCTGCGTACCTTCCGCAGTGTCCTGAAGACCCATTTATTCCATCAGGCGGGTCTGATCTAGCTGTGCCCTTGTCCTCCAGTTTTAATTTTGGGGTTTTAGATGGGGTTTTTAAACATTTTTAGTAAATTTTACATTTGATGGAATTCCATCTTCTTAATTTTTGGCCTGATTGAATGCTTTTAATATGCTTTTATTGTCCTGTATTATAAATGTGTTTTATTTGTCCTGTTAGCCGCCCTGAGTCCTTCGGGAGAAGGGCGGGGTATAAATAAAATTCAATTCAATAGGATGTACTATATAGAACTATATACTTATAGTTTATGTTCCTTTTCATTTACAATTTCTTTGATGCCATATCAATAACTTTTTTAATTCTCAAAGCAAAGGAACTGTTCTTAAAAGTTTAGGTGTGTATCACTTTATATGTTATTTAAATTTATATAGCCCATCTCATATATAGGTCTCTGGACAGCTTACAAAAAATTGAAACAAAAATAAAAGCAACAAAAAAACAATAAAATTTAAAAATGAGGAAAGCAATAAAAGCATATTAAAAACATAATATAATCTATAAAACAGCTAATCCCATTCTTCAGAACAAATCAGTAGAACCACAATACTGACTCCGCCACATTCCTGTATCCCAATGCCTGTTGGTAAAACCATGTCTTCAGAACCTTACAGTGAGCCAGCAGATTCAAGGCCAGTCTCATCCTTGGGGATTCATGTTCCACAAGGCAGGTGGCATGGCAGAATTGACTCTGTTCCTGAATCCAACAGACAACACTCCTTGACTGATGTTATCCAAAACGTGCCCTTCCTGCCAGACTTGATAAGATGGGTAGATGTAATTGCGTAGAGGAAGTCCCACAAGTAACTTGCTACCATACTATGTGGGGCTTTAAAGGTCATTACCATTATTGAATTGAACTTAAAAAGAAATTGGCAGTCAATGCAGCATGTGGAGAAGAAGTGTAATATGTGCAGATCATGGAGCACATATAACTGACCACATGGCTGCATTTTGAACCAATTGTAACTTTTGAATAGTATTCAAGGACAGACCCATGTAGAATGCATTGCAGTAATTCATATGAGAGGTGACTAAAGCATGAATGATAGTTAGCAGAGCCTCTTGGTTAGGAATGGACACATAGTAGGGTTGCAAGGGTTGTCCTGACCGTAGCTGCTACTATTCCTTAAACAGGAGCAGTGAGTCCAGAAGGACTGGCAGATCTTACATAGGTCTTGTTTGAGGTAGTATCCCATTCAGAAGAAGAGATGGAAAGTCCTACAATTCAGGAGGATCCAGTACCTAAAGCCAGTTAGTTTTGCTTGGTTTGTGCTGAACCCTGTTATTTTTAGTCACCACCTTCAGAGAGCAAGACCTCCACATCATCACTTGATTGGCCCAGGGTAGAGATATATAGCTGGCTATCATTGACATAATGATGATAATTCACCCTTTGCCATCAGATAACCTCACTCATGTAAATGTTAAATGAGAGGAGAAAGTACCAAAATTTGTGGTACCCTACAAAGCAGGACCAAGAGCAGGGCCTATCTTCGTAGATCAATACTAATTGGAACTGATGCTGAAGGAAGGAAGAAAACCAGCACAATTCTGTGCTGCCCACATCCAACTCCCAGAGTTGATTCCAAAGGTGGTTGACGGTATCAAAAGCCGCTGAGAGGTCAAGAACAAGGATGCATAACCATCTTCTCAACAGTTTTCAATTTTCTCTTAAAAAGGGAAGATTAAAGACTGAAGAAAATTGTCCAGAACAGTTGGGTCTAGCAATAGCTTCCTGAAGACGGACCAAATGTCAATATATATCTTCATGTGCTTAAAGAAACCTGAAATGAACTAGAGTGGTATACATATAACTTGCTTGTTTCTCATAATATAGTGGGTTTTAGCAACTGAATTGTCAGAATATTTTTTTTCATCAATCTGCATGTTGAAGGATTTGTGACCATCAGTCAACCTTGTTGACATTCGAGATTTTGAAATACTCCATTCAGTCAAGACGTTGATCAGACTCAAAGGTTCAATGATTATGATCTGAAAAGATGTCCTACATTTGCCCAGTAGTGATGTTTTGCAACTGCTTGGCAACCACACATTACAAATTCATCACTACCATCATCACTATCACCATCCCCCTCATAGAGCTACCATTTTTCTGGGCTGGAAAAATCCAGACTAGATGACAAAAGAGTCACAAAACTGACGTACATTTGAAAGAATCGATTCTTCAAGAAAGTGAAGTACATAAATCGGTTGAACTAGTATATCAGTTTATAGTTCATAATGTAGATTAGACAAAATGCATGTGTAGTTAGATTTGCAGTGGTTGGTTTAAAATAATAAAAGAATCGAAAAAAGTTAAGTGAGAACTTGATTCTCACAGATGTTGCCAACAAAAAAATGGGAGGAGAGGATTAAGTTGGATAATCAAAAGGAAAATTAAGTAGACAGAAGACAGTAGAATGTGAGAGACATTTTCAAGCAAATTGAATTTCTCTGGAGAAAAAACCAAAACAAAATAACTGTCCAGTATCAATAAAGACTATAAAAGATAAAAATGAAGTAGCAATTAAAGAGAAAAGCATTTAACCGCAGTAAACATTTAAATTTACAGAAAGGAATTTGAGAAGGGAGAAGTGGGAATTACTATAATTAAGGATAGGAAAAAGAATAAGAAGAGAATGGAAATTGTGTGGACAAAGATTGTACCTGAAATATAAAGGGAATAGTAGTTTCCATTCCTTTTTGGCCTATAGCAGAAGCATTTAAACAAGGGATGTTAACATGATGGAGAAAGTACAGGGTAAAGTGAAGCCCGCAAAGCCTTACAGGAAAAAAAACAGAATAGGAATATTTCAAGATTTAACAAAATGTGAAAGAATAGGCCTTGGATATTGGATATACCAGTAAGAATAGTTTTATTTTTCACCTAAACCTCTTCTCTAGTAAACTGCTCATAATAAATTTTAGGTTATCAAAATACAATACCGAAAATCATTCTGTTGTAAAGTATAACAAATAAGACTAACAGTTTTATAAATATATACCACAGTGAAATAATTTAGACTGCGTAAGGATGAAATGAAACGGACACCCAACAATTTAAGGCAGATAAAATCTAAACATAACTATTAACCGAAACCATATGCAGGCTATGGCCCTTGTCACCCTGCTGTTCTGCAAGCTGCACTTTTAGTCCCGATTTGCTTCCATGTGCAGTTCAAGGCGGTGTTTTGGCATGAGACAATATTTAAGTGGCTCAGCACCTTTTATTTTTAATTTACTCCTTGATTCTTGAACCTTAGGAGAGTTTTTTAAAAGCAAATCTCTTGCTCCTTCCAAGTTAATTTATACAGCAATGGATTTTTTTTTTTACAGAATGGCATACAAATAATTAGCTTTATTCGATAATTCATATCCTTCATAGGATATGAAGAAAAAATGACAATCCATCTTAATAGGCAGCCTTCCTTAACGATTGCTTAAGAATATGAAGCATCACTCAGGGAATAGCCATGATATTTATTATTGCAGAATTGATAGATAACAATTTATTCTACTTCATCCTAGATAGTGTTAAAATGGAATTTTAAGCAGAGTGAATGGCTGTATTCTTCTGTTTGTGTTTCATATTTCTTTGGGCTAAGAATTTGTAGAACTTCAAAGGACTGGATTACATTCCAATTCATGAGCTATGAGTGCAGTTTTTACTTATATAATCTTTCTGTGTACCTTACTACTTTGAATGATAAACACTGAGGCAGTATGGGTGCTGGGATTCCTAATTCTGTTGGACAGGTGGGTGATTTGGTAGTAAGAAATAGCATTAATGAATTGCACATCTGTTCTGGTTGTCCATTAATTCCTAGCTATTTTCTTATATATAATTTAAGTCTTTTTAAACAGGCTTTTCAAGTCTCTTGACAAACCAATGTTATCTCTGCTTTTCAGAAGTAAACTATAGAGTTCAGTGAAGGTTAATCTCAAGTGAATGTGTTGAAACATTCACTGAAACATAAGGACTAGGCTCAGATTACTGTAAGCAATTATTTTAATATCTTGTTTTTGGGACAATTTTTACATTTTTATTGAATAAATTATACTATTTTACTCCACTGAACAAATTATATAGACCTTTTTTATCAACATAATTTGAGAGGGCTGTGTGAGTATTTAAAACAAACTCTATAAATGCCAGTCTGTGAGAAGGGAAAAAGCATGACTGAGGAACTACTGAGTCGTATGAGGAAATTAAGGTTATGTTCCTCCTCCTCATATGCACACAATTTGCATGACTTGGAAGGGTATTTTTTTCTCTAAAGGACAGGAATGTTTTCTCATTCATGAACTACCCATAAATTGGGTAGTTGCAACACCGTAACAATTAAATGTTTACATCTGTTAACTCTATCAAGACATATTGAGTAAGGCAGAATTACTTAAAAGTAAAATCTGTAGTTATCACATTCTGAATCTTGTTTTGTGAAATAATAAAATTTCCCAACTTTCGAGAAGGTAGCTCTTTATATAGCTTCTAACTTCCCTCCATGCCTTCCATCAGGAGGAAAATTACCAGTTGGCTAGGTTACCAAATAAAACATTAAAACAGAAGACTAATTCTTTTATCTTCTGGTCCAGCCAGTTTATTGCCAGTCAGAGCTTTGCACTTGTCAGTGCTCCAACTCGAGGATAAGATTAATGTGTTGTATATGCACTCAACAGGAGTTGAATTCGACTTGAGGGAGTCTTTACCCTTGCAGTATACACTTTATTATGTTGAAGTCAGTGGAAATGAGTTGCTAGATCTTCCAGATATGCCATTTCTAGGCATATGTTTGGGTTATAGAGGAATTTAATACAGTCAAATGAATTTTAAGAAAACTATAGCTATTTCAGAATATTTGAACTCTAGTTCTTGCCCACACAAAATTGCTTAATGCAATAATGAGTAATGGGAATTAATTTGAACTTAATCTTAAGCGGTAGAATCATCTATATGTTGAACATTTGATAAGGAAATTGCACCTGGAGAGAGCTATATGAGCCCATTTGTTTGATTATAAATGCCCTTTACTGAGAAAAGCTTTTTTCCCTCCCTGTAAGCATTTAAATCATTGTGTTGATTTTTAACACACTGTTGTCTAGAAATAATCATTTTGGCTGCTAGTTTTACTGTTTTATTGTCTTATACTATGTATTCGCACTGTTTCAATATTTTATTTGAGTTTCGTTTGTTGTAAATTATGATGAAAAATACTTTTTTAAAAAAGTAAATAATATAGAGCCTTTAAGTTTCATTTTTAAAAGCTTTGGAATACTTTAAAAATAATATTTGTGTGAAAGTAAATATTATTAGCACTGGGCAAATTGTGTTGATCAAGTCTTTTGTATTATTGGTATTTAATGTAAGCATCAGTTTTTATAGTCTAAAAGTATTTGGCATAGATTACTATTCTAATTTTCCTTATCTTTTATTTGGCATTGAAAACTTGTTTAATGTATTAATATTTTCAAAATATAACCAGTATAACATAGAACTCAAAAAAAAAGTTGAACACATTGCTCCTGCAAAGTTGAAATAGTTATTAAATAATATGTTATTTATGTCACTATATTAATAAAGTTGGTATAACCTATATCATGGCTTGCTAAACAATTTGTTCGCAACATAGATACTTTCAGAATCAGAATTAGAATTTATCGGCCAAGTGTGCCTGGACACACAAGGAATTTGTCTCCGGTGTACATGCTCTATACCTACATACGTACAATAAACAAATTGTGATTAAAATCATAAGATATATTCATAATCATAAAGTACATTCATCCTGTCATGTACATAAAAGCATAAGATATATTCATAGTCATAAAGTTATTCATAATCATAAAATAGTAACAACAAGACTAGTAGTTTCTATAGTTACTTTCACTTCAAAATAACTTATGTGTGCCTTTAAGAGGCAAATACTGTATCACTTTTTAGTTACAGAAAGTGTCTTTGTAATAAATCTTAAATGTTTTTCTTTTTCTCCCCCTCTTTTTTAGTCAGTGGCAAAGACTGGACGATTGCTCATCACTCATGAAGCCCCTGTAACTGGAGGTTTTGCATCTGAAATTAGTTCCACGGTACAGGTAATTTCTGAAAAACTAAATAAGTTAAACTCTTCAGAAAAACTCAACTTGGTTATTGAGTGGGATTTTCATAAGTGAAAAGAATATGTTTAAAGATACATATTTATGGGGAGATGAATCATATTTTGTCCCTAAGACCTACAACATTGCTTCATTTTAATGAAATGGGAATATTCCTGGAAGAAAAAATGAAGAAAGCCAGGAGTATATATCAAAAGTAAATACCCACAAATTCAGCCAATATATTAAGGCAATCTCAGATGCCCAGCTAAAGCAAGTAGGTGCCTATATCAGGCAGCAGTGATATATAAATAAACTGGGTAGACAGAATAAAGTGATCGATGATGTAGTGTCAGATGATGGGATCCTTTGGCTGGATGGCACATCATGCTACTGAGGAAGAATTGAGGATCTTTCCACATTATTAATAGAGTTTATGACATTCCTAGATTAAAGACCTTGGGGCATATAGCTGCTAATATTGCCATGCTGGAAAATAAAATCCAAGCTCTAAAGATAGAATCACAGTGTGAACATAGAATGTAAGAAGCATGAGCATGAGAAAGCTCAGTAGAGTGAAAGATAAAATAAATCAACTACATATTAATATCTTCAGTATATTGTACTGGAATTAAACACTTTCAGTTAGAAATTCATACTATTTACTATTTAGGACATAAACAACAAAGGATATTGATCCATAGTCATGAGGAATATAGCAGTAATTTTGGTCTAAAACAGTCAGTGAACAAATAGTATCAAAGAGACTTTGAGGATACTTTGAGGATACATGATGGTTATTGGCAAGTTGGAAAACTACAGGAATTGATGGAATATCTATAAAGATACGGCAAGCAGCAGAAGCAAAATCAGTAACATTTCTAACCAGCTATCCCAGTAAATCTGGAAAACTGGTTTGGAAGAGATCAGTTAATACAGTAATGCAAAGAAAGGAGGCTTAATAGAATGCACAATACCTTTGGTTTGACATGCTAGGAAAATAATGTTTAAGATCATCCAATGCAGATTACAGTTATATATGGAAAAGGCAATGGCAGATGCTGAAGTTGGTTTTAGAACAGACTGAAGAACAAAGAGTGTAGATGTATACTGAATAATTGAGAAAGCCAAATAATAATTTGTCTCTTGTTCAACATACAATACAATAAAGTCTTTATCATTTAATTGTACACTAACTTGTATCATAATATAAATTATATATTATTTGTATAAAGTTCCCTTCGATCATATACCGTAATAATAATCAACAGCTAATCTGGCCCTATTAGTCTTTCATAACATTCTGAAGACTTGGGCATTTCCCCACTTATTTGGGACAAGTTAGACAAGCTCTGTTTTACCTGAGATTTTAGAACTAGAATATATAATTTACCTTGGGTGTCATGGGCTATTTTGATATTTTTTTTAAAAAAAATCTTGATACACCATCTAGAGCAGGGTTTCCCAATCTTGACAACTTTAAGACGAGTGGACTTCAACTGCTAGAATTCTCCAGCCAGCATGGCTGGCTGAGGAATTCTGGAAGTTGAAGTTCACCCACCTTAAATTTGTCAAGATAGGGAAACCCTGAACTAGAGTCATGTCTGTGAGATAGGGAGTCATATGAATTATAATACACCACCTAGAGCAGTAATCACCAACCTCGTGGACCTCGGACCACTAATTTCATAATTTTAAATCTCGTGGACCACCAATATGAATTTTTTTAAAAGATACATACATTTGTAAAATAATGATCAGAGAACTTCCATTTTATTAATATAAAAGGCACCTATTTGATATAACAAAATTATAAATACTTATTTAATCATAACAATCTTTAAAGGTTGCTTAATTTTAGCAAAATTATTAAAGTTAGTTTAATTATTAGAAAATAATTGAAGTTTCTTTAAGGTATTACATATTTTGGTGTGATACTTTTTCCTGCTTGAGAGAGAGAGAGACAGAGAAAGAGAATGAGAAAGAGACAGAGACACACACATACGCACAGAGAGAGACAGAGAGAATGAGAGAAAGAAAGACAGACACACTCATACGCACAGATAAAATGAAAGGCAGACACACACACACACACACACAGAATTAGAGATAGAAACACACAGAGACAGAGTGAGACAGACAGACACACACACGCACACACATAGAAGAGACAAAAGCTGAGAGAGAAAGAGAAACAGAGAATGAGAGACAGAGACAGAGTGACACACACACACACAGGAACCATGCAATTATACAAAAAAAAATAAAATCTCCAAATTTTCCTGTGGACCACCAAAATTTTCTTGCGGGCCACTGATGGCCCCAGGTTGGCGACCACTGATCTAGCGTCATGTCTGTGAGGTGGAGAGCCATATGAATTATCTAAATAAATAAATATATGTTTTTAAGCTACACAGCCTGTATTTGGAAGATGGAGAATAATCTTTCAGTGTCGTTCTGTATCCAATAATATTGGCAAATAGAGAAGCTGATGAACTTCCTCAAAAACAATAGAAAAAAGTTTGGTATACTGAAGCTGTCTCTAAGTCATCTTGCATTTTGTTTTACTTTATGGTTTTGTATTTTAAAAATCCCAATATTATGATTTTTCAGTTATTTTTGCTACAATTTTTTACTGATTGATTATATCAGTTATGATTGCTTTTCAATGTCACTTCATTCTGTAGAAAAAAATAGCACTGTTCTGCTCTGATAATTATGAAAAAAGTCCTTGAGAACTTACTGTACTTGGCTTCATAGTATTTCTAAGCTTTAGGTTGCAGTCCTAAATTTACTGCATCTGTTCTTTATAGCATTCTGTGGTAATGGTAGGAAACCGTTGAAAACTGTAGATATGCTGTTCTGTGAAAAATATTGTTGGTGCTGGGGGGCTCTACCAAATACAGTGGCAGAGGTCCTACAGATTTCCTTACGCAGGCCGCAGTGAGATTAAGAATCATGTGGTCCAGAAGCTTCAGGGAATCACATGTTTCCTTACTCCCTGCCATGGCCTAAGAAGGGCCAAGAACAATACGAGCTCTGCAGCTAGCAATATTGATTCTTCCCCCCCCCACGCACACACTTATGTCAGATGGTCAAGAGGTAGAATACCAGGGGAAAATATTTGCTCATCTTGTTTCTTGCTTGGTGTCAGGTTCATAGTAAGAGTTTTGGAAATCCTTCAGACAAGTTGCTTTGGTTAAAAAAAAAATCAGAACAGAGTATCTATAACAATCCTTAAAAGAAAGATGCTTTGCTGGAAAAAATGCAAAGTGGAGTGGCTATTCACATTCAAATCTCTAAAGACAGCTGAGAACAGCTCCCAAAGTTGCTATGGAAGCCTGGATAAAGAGGTCCCTTGAATGTATGCCTATATATTATGAAACATCTTTTGAAAAAAAATAAAAGATTTACAAAGTCTTAATTCATAGAGTTTAGGAAATGGTGTTTCCTGTTTCAAATTTTATTTGTTTCATCTTACAGTTTCTCCTCTCTCCTGTCATTGTCATTTTTCATACAGTATATAAAAATAAGATATGTTTGATGTGTGATTTATAAAGTGTATCACAGAGGAATGTTGCTTTAGGCATCCAGAAGGACTGATCTTATTAATTTCTAGCATATATTTACTTGACTGTGAAAGTAAGGCTTCAGTGTTGTGTCATGAATATAAAAGAAAAAGCGTCATAAAAAACATTTTTCTGGATAAAATGCATATTAAGAAAGCCAGAAAATCTCAAGGATTGAGGCTGGGTTTTCTTCTCATTTTTGTTTTTTTGCACATAAAATTAATAAAACCTAAGTCCAGTTAGTGTAGATTATATATTCTCATATCATTATGCTGTCCAGATTGTGAGGAAGAAATAAGGCATTTTTATTTTGAAAGATGAAACTAAATTTCAATTCTTGCGGTTTAAGTATGGATGTTATTGTTTTGCATTTTATATACCGTATGTGTTTGTGTTGAATATCACCATGTAATCAATGTGTATCTTGTCTGACCGGAGATACTGTCCATTTCGTCTTCATTTGAAAATGACTAAGTACTCCTAAGTTAAATGATATAACATTGAGGTCAATTTATAGTCTCTTTTACCTTTTCTGCCGATATAATTAAATATAATGAATATTGTAAATAATATACTGTATTTTTCGCACCATAAGACACGCTTTTCCCCCCCAAAAAAGGGGGGGAAAGTGTCTGCGCCTTATGGAGCGAATACTCCCAAAAAGCATGGGAGATCGCTCCGCTGG
>JANHFO010006124.1:0-28598 GCA_032468095.1 Pareas carinatus | reverse complement strand
TCCCGGAAAGTCTGAACCCAATCGGTTCAGTACTTTCCGGGATCACTTACCAGACACAAATGTGCCTAATTTTTTATATATATATAGATACATCAATACCAGTTCACTCGTGGCACAGTTAAATTTAGCGAGCTCTCTTTCCCCAGAAGTTTTCAGTTCAACAGAAAAGGAGGAAGAAGAAGTGTTGTTCAATAAGGAATTTTAATGCAGCTGTTTCCAGAAATTAAACTTGGATTGGAAGCAAGTTCTAAAACAGGCAGTCCTTGACTTACAACCATACATTTAGTGACCGTTCAAAGTTACAACGGCACTGAAGAAAGTGGGTTTGTTTACATCCGCATGACCACGTGATCAAAATTCACCAAAATTCACATGCTTGGCAACCGCCCTGTGTTTTATGATATTTGCAGTAAACCGAGGATATGTGATCCCTTTTTGCAGCCTTCTGACAAGTAAAGTCAATGGGGAAGCCAGATTCACTTAACAACCATGTTCCTAATTTAACAACTGCAGTGATTCACTTAGCAACTATGGCAAGAAAGGTCATAAAATGGGACAAAACGTATTGAACAACCGGCCTGCTTAGCAATGTAAATTTTGGGCTCTGCGGTACAATAAAATGAAACCTATGTTTGTTAGTAACCAATGTGTTCTGATTAATCAATCAGCATGGAATCGGATTTCAAGAAAGACAGATTTTGGGATCTTTTTTAAAAAAATGTCCAAGTATGAAAGGTTCCTTCCTTTCCTCTTTTGACTGCTGGTGTTCTGGATCTGCAACCTCATTAGACAATATTTGTTTTATTTTTGCTTTATTTCATTTCCTGCCAGCACAAGACGGCTGGCTGTTCACAGTTACGGGAGCGCTTAAAAAAAAGCAAATTTGAGATCAATCTTCACATTAACAACTTTGGCAGGTTGGTAAAGCAAACGAAAGCTAAAGTCAGGTCAAAAACAAAATCGCAGTTTCGCTGAGTGACCGTTTTGCTTAATGCCTAAGTTGACCTTCCCAATTGCGGTTACTAAGTAAGGATGACCTAGAAAAGAATGCTTCAAGTTATAAGATGGGCTTGCAATAAATTGCCAGTCAATGGGTTCTCTTTGGGGCACGTTGGGTATCTCGAGTTTAATGAAAAGAAGGAGTAGGGGGGACATGACAGCAGTCTTTTCTCCAAAAGCACCTGAAGACGGGAGAAGAAACAAGAAACAATGGATGGCAACTAATCAGAGAAACATCTCCCTACATCTTGGAAATTGTTAGCAGTCTTCCAATATTTGAGGGGCTGCCACAAAGATGAGGGGGTCCACCTATTCCCCAAAGCACCTGAAGGCAGGACAAGAAGCAATGGATGGAAACTCATCAAGGAGAGAAGCAACCCAGAACTAAGGAGTTTTCTTCTTCCTTCTCCTCCGAAAAATTAGGGGTGACATGACAGCTGTGCTCCAATATTTCAGGGGTTGCCACAAAGAAGGGGGGGGTCAACTCATTTTCCAAAGCAGCTGAAGGCAGGACAAAAAGCAGCGATGGGAACTAATCAAGGAGACAAACAACCTAGAACTGACAGAGAAAATAATTAATCAGTGGAAGGAACTTGCCTCCAGAAGCCGAGGGTGCTCAAACACTGAAGGTTTTCAAGAAGAGACTGGACAATCATTTGTCTGAAATGACATAGGGTTTCCTGCCTGAGCAGTGGGTGGGCTAGAAGACCTTCGAGGTCCCTTTCATCTCTGTTATTCTGTTCTGTTCTGTTTCCTCCTTTCAAAAGGAGCTCTGTTACTCGCTGAAAGCCCATGAACTTCATCCAACAAGAGTAAATGACTAAATCGGAGCATACGTAAATAAAAATTAATCGATGCCGTGAAATATGTTACAGGGACTATAATTAAACCTAAGTTGAAACGTGTGATTACACTCTATAAAACATCGTTCCAAAGTTATTCTTTCACAGCTGACAACTGTGATAATAGATTTGACAGGAGTGAAGCATATAATCAGCTTCTATGAGAAGAGCCACACGAGGCCAGGAACCGCGGCACTCGTTTCAAAGATGGGCTTGCAAAAGCATCCCAAATTCTCCAAACAGGTCCGTCAGCGAAACACATCTAAAAAGAGGTGGAGTGCAGAGCAATTCTGAACGAGGTGGGTTAGTAACTACACAAAAGTCTAACAGGCAACATTCGATGTGTGGTGTGCTCATAGAATTATTATTACAGGTAGTTCTCGACTTACAACAGTTCATTTAGTGACCATTCAGAGAAGGAATACTGGCAAATCTGATTAACAATTGAACGGCACTTTTAAAAGGGGAATGAAGACCATTTTTCACATTAATGACTACTGCAGCATTCCACACGGTTACGTGATAAAAATTGGGAACATGTTTATTTGATGGTTGCCATGTTTCAGGGTCACATGATTCCCACTTGTGACCTTCTGACGAGCGAAGTCAGTGGAGACGCCAGATGTTAAGTGTTACAACTGCAGTGACTCACTGAACAATGCATCACAAAATGGGGCAAAATTCACGTCACACCTGTCTCACTTAGCGACAGAAGTTTGGTCACAATTCGGGGGCTCCGCTGTGTCCTGCCGATAACTGGGATCAGATCCCTACCCTTCTCCAGATACGCACCTTGCTTGCGCACATCCTCCACGGCGGCCACCAATTCATCCTTCAGGTCCTGGCTCTCTTTCGCAATCTGCTCCCCTTTCTCCAGGAAGTTCTGGGTGGCCTGTTCAACGGAAGCTGCCAGGACGTGGGCCTTCTTGGACCGGCCTTTCTTCTTCCCTGAGGGCCCTTTGTTGCTCGTGTTCACCAGGGTCGTCACCTTGGAAGGAGAAAGCGAAGAAGTCAGCGGTGAGGATCGTCTTCCTTTCGTTCTAAGCGCAACTGTTCTAAGACAGGGGGTCCTCAACCCCTGGTCCGCGGACCAGTGTCAGTCCGCAGAGGGCCACCAATGGGGCCGCATAGCTGGAAGCGAGTCGAAAGCACACCAGGCAGGGGGGGCGGAGGGCAACAGGGCAGAAGCCGCCCAGCGCAAAGGCTCCCCACCGGCCTACAACTCTGTCTCCTCCCCCCCGGTCTTCCTCACTCCCTCCCTCTTCTCCCCCTCCTGGCACCCAATTCTGACTCGCACTCTATCGCGCAACCCGCAAACCAAGCCCGCCAGCCCACTTGCAACTGGGAAGGGCAATGGGGGCGGGGAGAAGAAACCCTTCCCCCCAAGCGCTGCTTCTCCAAGGGAATCTCTCTCGCGCCTGCAGCCCGTCCAGTGCCACAGAGCCTGTGCTAGGCCGAGTCCACCTGGCGTCACCTCTTCTTTGGAATGGCCCTGTGAGCTCCCCCCCCCAACGTGCTGGATCCCCGGTCCATTCCGCTGGGAGGCCGAGCCAGAGACGTCTCTTCTCCTCTCCCTCCCCACCTCCAGGGAAGGCCTCTCTCTATCCTCCAATTTTCCTCCAGAGCAAAGCAAGAAAACCTCCTCCCATGAAGCCTTTCCTCATGTCTTCATTCCCTTCTTCTCCCCCCTCATCTCCCTTTCATTGCCCTGGCCCACAGAAAAATTCTCTTCCATAAAATCAGTCCCTGGTGCTCAAAAGGCTGGGAATTACTGCTCTAATACATTCAAATGCACAGAGAAAATGGATTGCATAATAAAAAAATATTGGTGTTTTCTGGTGTTATACTAGCAGTATAATCTGCTAGTTTTGTTTTTTTCTCTCTATACTTATAATTGTTTGATAATAAGTATACTAGGATAAATTGTAAGGTACTTAACCATAGAATGAATGTAAGTCTACAGTTTAGTTGTGTTAAGATTCTGCAGAAATTCACACTGATCTAAAGTAATAAAATGATATACAACATTATGAAATATTGAAATTAAAATTTAGTATTTCTTATAAGGAAAAAAACAATAATTGAATTTTATATTACATTTATGATGCTCAAACAAGAGGTTTAAATAATAAGATTTTAGATTTTAAGCACTTGCTTGTTTTATGTTTATTGAAGGTAAAAACTAAACAAAACCAAAGATTTTATGAACATATTTAATTTGTATCCCTTCATTTATCCAAGGACATTAGGACAGTTTCCCATCCCAATAATGACTTCTATAAACGGGTTTAGCTGTCAGAGACAGCAATGCATAGGGCAATTTGAGATGAGATCCACATGTGAAATTTAATAAAGGCAGTTAAACTCGGGTAGTAGAAAAAAAATGAGACATGTTCATAATTGGAACAACATTTAACATTTTCTGTTCAAACTCATTTTGAATTAGCAAATTAGTTGAATAATCAGTTTTAATCTTTACTACATCTTTTTAGATGAAATTGAGCATTCTATAATTGAAAATTACTTACACAACTGGATTTTCACTCCTTTGCTTCTACTATCTGAAGTTCGTTCTCTAATCTGTTCAGATTCCACATTGGCTTCTCATATATTATTTGATTTGTATACGTCACGTAAGCAGTGTAAACTATTCCTAAAATATGTTTCACGATAGGTTATTTATTTGAGTTTTCCAAATAAAATTTGTATATAGATCAATATGGTACAGATCAAATGAAAAATGTGAAATTGTATTTCTAGGAAAAAAATTCTAGCTGCTGTTCAGCATTTTGTCTTTAGCAGAATCTTTTTCATATGTCCTTGGAAAATACATAAGCCACTGTCATTCTGTTTGTTTTTAATATCTGGTGATCCCATGTATATATTGCTTTGCATATGAATGTTCTGTTTTTAGATAACTTCAATGGATTTTCCATGAAGATTTCATTTTCTACTAGGGTTATATCTCAAATTTCATTCAGTATGGTATATTTTAGTAAGTATTAAAATGTGAAGAATGATCTTATAGACTTTGTTCATTTTCTTGCTGTTTTATTTTAACAGGAGGAGTGTTTTTTGAATTTAGAAGCTCCTATTACAAGAGTATGTGGTTACGACACCCCATTCCCTCACATCTTTGAACCGTTCTATATCCCAGACAAATGGAAGTGCTATGACGCAGTTCGGAAAATGATTAATTATTGATGTTCAGGTGAGAAAAAACTTCCCAAAGTAATTTAAGCCTAAAATATTAGAATAAAGTGCTAATCTATAAATCTTACAATAAAACTAATGTCTGATTAGGTTTGCAATACAACATGCTTTCTGCGGAATAGGTCTCACTAATGCAGCTGAACTTGTATAGGAATAATGGTGAGATTTTGATTGTTAATTTAAATTGTGAGCAAAATTCATAGTTTTACCATCAACACTTAGGACAATATTGAGCAACATTGATGGCTGCAACTTGTTCCTTCAAAGGGCTGGAAAGTCTGTTGGGATGTCACCAATAAAAATAATATGATGATAATGGGGAAGGCGACATGTTGGAGTGTTTTGGGAGGGGAATTTTAAGATTGGAAATAGGAGCTGAAAGATCCAGAGCATCATTTCAGGCTGTCTCTTTTGGGGGGAGTGGGACCGGGAGGAAAGGATCAGATACTTGGAGTGTTTTACTTTTCATTTTCACCTTTAGTTTCAATGGGGGGGAAATGCATTGAGATCTCAGATTACAAGCTTAAACCTTGATCTGAGCTGTTTATATTATTAAACTCACATTAGAAATGCAGTATACATAGTTTTATCAGTAGATGCTATGTTGTTTAATACGAAATATAGGAAGAAATAAAGCTGGAAGTGCATTATTTATAAGAAAAGTAAGTGAATTTCAGCTTTCCAGGTATGTCTGATATCTGGATCCCTCACCCCTCATCATTAAACATACTGGCAGATTCTCCTGGAATCTGTCAGTACAGCAACATCTGAAGTACAACAGGTTGCCTTTAATAAAAATATATAGTTACATATTTCCTTGTTGAAAATAATGTGCTCTCTGTTGTGGAGGCTGGGATGTAAGAACCTTTCTAGAAAGAAAAACTACCTTTATTCTTAGACTGACTTTCATAGCCTAAGTGGAATCTAGTAGAAAGGAAGCAGCAGTCATAAATCAGGAAAACCACTCAACAGTTATTCTTGCTCATAAAATCATAAATCGGGATTCAGTCCTTCATATTGGTTGCAAGAGGTCAGGCAGTAGCACAGGCAAAACTCCAAAAAAACAGTCTTGAGTACAGTAGTGACGTTTCACAGTAGACTTAGTCATAACTGTTGGGTTTCTTCTGGGAATCAATCACTCATGGTTTCAATGGAGAATCTCCCATGTGAGTGGGTCTTAAATATCCAAGCCCTGATTTAATGGGGTCAGGAAAGCTTTTGCTTCTTTGGTATCTTTCCCTGAAAGCAGCCATTCCTTAGCTTTACTTCTGATTTTTCTCATGCTACCTTTGGGTAGCATGGGAAAAATATGCACAAACTTTTGTGATGAACAAAATATGTGCAAACGTTTGTGATAAACAGCAACATGCCTTTTGCTTGAATATTATTAGAATTATTAGAATGAGTTAGAGTTTATTGCATAATATATTTGTGCATATGTGCATATGCACATGCCAATTATGAGAAAGGCAGTTGTGTCCCAACACAATTTGCGATGTGCTTGAAAAAAAACTTTTTACATTCTGAATTGTTCTCACCCCCCATTTCTTCATCTAGAAAAAATGAAAAGAAAAACTAAATTTACCTTTAAAGAAATATTGCAAAGTAATGATTAGCAGCCCCAGCCAAGGGACAGTGTTAGAAATTCTTAAGAATTAAATTATAAAAAAGATAAAATATTTGCCGAGGCAGATTATCTGCCAAAGTAGGCATGGCTACGTTCCCCGCCCCCTTATAATGAAGCCTAAATTTGGATTGATGTGACTCTCTACTCCAGAGTTTCTTCAGGACAAATGCCATTTACTGTGGGGATCCAGAAAAACTCTTGAACAAGGTGTGAAAAGCTTCAAAAGTAGTAGTAGCAGGATTCATTTTAGATAAGAGTAATAATTGCCTGCTCCTGGGGTAAATATTCCTTGCTTGATTTATGTAGCTTGTTTTCTTTGGAGTGCAAAGCAGACCCCAAGCTTGGGGACACAGAATGACATAATTTACCGTGTTTTTCCTCAAAAAGACTGGGTCTTCTCTAAAAGATGCATTAGGGCATATTTTCTGATTGGATCTTATTTTCAGGGAAATATAATGGCTGGCTGACAATCTTAACTGGGGCTTATTTTGGGGGTAGGGCTTCTATACAAGCATCCTGAGAAATCATGCTAGGGTTTATTTTCCGGTTGGATCTTATTTTCAGGGAAGCAGGGTTAGTTTCGTAAAACATATTTTGGTTGTTTTTCAAAAAAATATTTGCTGTGTAGCTTACAGTTGTCTGCTTGGTCACTTTACAGGAAGATGAACCCATAAAAACCAGAATCTTTATAACTGTAAGCTTAAGGACATAATGTTCTTGTTTGCTCCCCATATTGTTAAGAATATGTCAGAAAACAATACATCTTCAGTTAGTGTAAAAATTCTTATAAAGAGCCAGTATAAGAGAATATTTGTAGCTGAGGATTAAAATATGGCGTCCTTGGTGCTCTCTGAGCTTGGCTGTTTTCTCGCAGACATTTCATTACCCAACTAGATAACATCATCAGATCTAGAAATCTATCTAGATGCTCCTTACATTTTAAACAGATAAACATGTTTTTGGATCTTGGCAGTGGTAAATATGAAATGTAGATCATGCAAGTCAGTCCTACAAGTGTGTATAGGTTTAATGTACAGATGCAGGCAAAAGGTTAATCATCCCCAGTGAAATTATATATTTCAGTAAATCCTTCACTCAACGGAAGTTTTAACACAGCCTCTGTATGGGTACAAAGTTAAATTGCATGTAGATTTGACAGTTTCTACAAAGTTGTTTATATATTTATTGACTATGGTTAATTGATTTCAGAACCAAATAAGAAAGTTTGGTTATTACTTTGCAATCCAAAATTGTAACTCGGAATTAACTGGATAGACTTTTGCTTCTGTCCTATTCACTGTTACTACTTATAGTATGTAAACAATTGTGCACTGATACTCATATCTGTACACAGGTATTCAAAGTTGCAGGAAGTTGTCATGTTTAATTTTCTACCACATAGATGTTGTGTTAGGTTCTGTTCCATGAGGGATTTATTGAAGCTTGCAGTATGATTAGGGATATCTAAACTTGTGCATTATTTAATGACATTTATTCTTAAATAAGGATGCTTGGGAAAGCAAACTAAATAGTTTAAAGTGTTCACTTAAAATGACATTTAAACAAATTCTGTAACATATCCTATTTCTCTTCCTTTAAAGGTGAAAGGAAGAAAATTCGCCTGTTATCTACAGAAGGGTTGCAGTTAAACTTGGGATTATTTTATTTTATCTTTATCGGGAATAACCATTCGAGATTCTTTTCTGGATCCTCACCTGCCTATTCATCAAGCCAAAAATCTTAGCAGATGTGGAGTTTGATATAATTGTTGTAAAATATTTATTTTTGATTCTTTCCCAGTTTTGCATATGAGACTGCTAACTTGTTTTATCATGCAAATCAAGGCTCAGGTTAAAGTTAATAAATTGTAATCAATAGACTTGTGGTCTAACGTTTTTGCCTTAATTGACAAAGGTATGTTACATTTTTTACAGTAGACTTGTTATGTCTATACTGATCCTAAATACAGTAGATTGTACATATCATCATTGGTTATTGTATTTATGCAGATTGTCTGGGGTTCTCAAAAAATCACTTGGGAAGCTTTGAAGGATTATCCAGTAAAGATTGACAAATATATTACAGGTGCATTCATAAGGAGAGTAAGACAAGTGTTTTCATGTGAGCAGTTGGCTTGCTTGAGAGAATGAATTTAGTCTATACCAATTATGTGATCATTTCAATAATTTGTCATTAAAAAAACCCAGACATACTTGATTTGGGCTAATATGATCCCTTTTATAAGAAATGTGGAAGTTCTCCAAGACAGTTTTTGTGGGAATATTTAAATATCACAGGGATATGTTTATTAATAAGAATAAGAAATTATAAATTTAATAAATATATATGACAACATTGGAAACCCAAATTTTCCATCACTGACGGACAGTTGGAGCATTTAATACTTTTGCTGTGTGAAAATTAAACTGATTGATTCAATTTATCTCGGAGATTCCATCAGCAATTTGGGAAGCAGTTGAGTCAAACTGCTTCAGAGGCTACCTCATTTGATTTGGTCTGTAACTAGCAGTCTACAACTTTCTCCCCTGTTGATTATCATTGCAGAATTAAGAAATTGTGATAGATTACTAAGCTTTTTGACTGGATGGAATGAAATATGCATGCGTAATAACCCTTGTTAGCAAAGGAAGCATTTGACATTTCAGACACATAGATCATCCATAGAGGAGACACATCCATCTTCTGGTTTCTTTTTTCCATTGTTTGTAGTGAAAACTAAGTAACGATCAGAGATTATCATTCTGCCTCTGGAACCCTGTAAACGCAAGCACTTCCCCATCTAAGTAATGTACCCAATTTCAAAAAGAGATCTAGAATGGTTATGTCTAATTTTTGTAAATTAAATAAAGTTTGCGTTTTTTAATAAGTATTAAATAATAATTCCTAGGAGCTTTATTTAAAGAACATATTAACCTTAGCAACATGCTGGCTGAGGAATTCTGGGATTTGAAGTCCATGTGTCTTAAAAGTTACTAAGTGAGAAACCCTGTTCTAGAGGTTAATGAAACTAGGACTCGTAGCATTTCTAGAAATTGAGGCCAATTTTGATAGATGCTGAAAGTGAATATTCAAAACCTAGAACATCACAAATTACTATGCCTGATCTGGAACAGAAAATTGATATAAATTGAAATAATATCTTTGTAACTATAACTAAAAAAAGGATGGGACAAATAGGAGATAATGGAAAAAATATAGACTGAAACAAAAGCTAAATAATTAAACTGAGAAGAGGGCTTTAGGAAAATTGACAGGTAAGAATTGGAGGAAAAGATTGGATGGAAAAGAAGGAAACTATCCTAGGAAGACATGAAAAAGCCCAAGCTCAAACTGATGGCCATTTTAATCCTTTTAAAAATACTTTGCAGGAGAGAAAAAATAAGAACAAGCTGACATCGTTATGGCATTCCTTATAAAATAATTCCCTGCAGTTAGAACTAGATCTGTCATGCATAAACTATAAAATGTAATTTCTTTCATCTTTTCTTATTTCAGTACTTTTCTTACATAGAAAACCTGAGGAGAATTTTTGTGTAGACATGTAATCATCCTTTCCTTTTCCAAATTGCTTGCAAATTTTGACAAGACCTGAATGTGCTTGCAGCAGTTCAGAGTACTATTTTATTGCTAGATAAGAACTTTAAATCGATCAAGAACAGCTCAGTCTGACACACCAAAACTATAAATACAAAATTAATGAATTCTAGCCAATTCAGATATTAACATGGCAGTGCTGGTGTGTATTTGTGAGAACAGACACAATAGGATATGTGTGAAAGTATAATTAGGCCTTTCAAATTTGTAAAATGGGAGGCATGACTGTTTTTTAGAGATTTGAAACTTGGAAATGTATGCTGGGTAGTCCTTATGGAATTCACAAAGAGCTGGGTGCATTAGGTTGAAGACAGAGGAATTAGAATAATTGCAGTTTTATTACCAGGTGAAAAAGTTCTTGGCTAGATCTTGACCAGAAATTTGAGATAATACATTTGATACCTTTCCCAAATTTTTTGAAATAAAATTACGTTATTACTATTTTTTTCCTAGTATCAAAGAAATTATGTGCAGCTGTTTTTCATTTGAACATATTCAAGTGGTTTACATTAGGGCAATGCTAACAACAACATAGAGAAGTCCAACAGTTTTAAAATAAAAGATGGTTAGAGTAGCTAGCAAAATAAATAAAAAATTGGGTGAATATATTTTTTTAATTTTTGGCAAAGCATTCCAGTGTGAGAACTCCTCTGATCTCCAGATGCGGTTTATTCCATAATGTTTCAACAGTATTACAAAGAATGTCACCTCCTTACTACAACTGAGTTCCTATATGTAAATTGAAACATATTCAATTGTATATTATATTGTATCCCAGCATCAACACCACCTATTTGAAAGTAGGCAGTGAAATATGCAGTTGGGCCCTAATTTGGATCTAAAAGCTTGGAATCTTCAATGTTTGGAAAGGAAACAGTTCGGAGTATCCATTAAATTTTCTTGAGATTAAATTTCTGAATCAAATCTTCATACAACACTGTGTTGTTTCTTAGAAATGAAAGTGTTTCATTATATTCTTGAAATTACTATTGGACAGCTTGTGAGATATTTTAAATGTGAGGAATTTAAAAAGTATTTTTTTAAAACCCAATTTCTCATTAAGGAGCAGATCTGAATATCTTTAATAAACAATATTTTTGTTTTCAAATGATGTATAAATATTTTCAGATAAGTCTGAAGTTAGTTCATTAGGATTTCAGTTTGATTGTCATGCAAAAAGTTGCTTTGGATAATTAATAATTCTATTTACCACATACAATACATTGCCTGGTACACTAAATAAACCTAGAGAAAAATATGAGTTTTTCTGCATAGATTGATCTCTTCTTTCTAAAGCTGGGGTCTCCAACCTTGGCAACATGATGACTTGTGAACATCAACTCCCAGAATTCCTCAGCCAGCAAAGGCATTCTGAGAGTTGAAGTCCACAAGTCAAGTTGCCAAGGTTGGAGACCTCATGCTCTAAAGCACTGAATTTTACTACTACCGTTTCTTTTCAAAGTACATATATTACTATGTTTAATGCATTTTGGATGCACCACTTTGATTATTGCAACTTATTCACAGAAGGACTGCTGCTCTCTAAATATTGTCTAGATGGCACTGTACTTCTATTTGATCTATATTTATGGATGAATGCCTTTGCTGTGCAGGATAAATGCCTTGTGAGGTTATTGTGCAAAAAAAGATATTTGTGGATGTAAAAATGATACATTGTTTGCCAGGAGATATGAAACCACAAGCAAAACATAGTTATAATATTGCATTTCTCTAAAATAAAAGTTATCAAATTTTTAATATAACTAAACAGAAGAACAAATAACAATTTTAACATTCTGTGTTAAAATAAAAGCTAACATTCATTATAGTTTATGTGTTTTCATTTGATAAAGTGTTACAGATTCGTTATTGGAAAAGTATAAATTCAGTGAAATAACTGATTTCTGATAGCAGACCAATATTGAACAGCATGCTCAACTATATAAATTTTACTCTGAATTTGGGATTAACCAGGTTATGTCTACATATAGCCTACATATAAGAATACAATTTTTAAAAATATTCTTTCTTTTTAATAATTTGCTATCTAGGAGGTAAGCTATTATTGAAAATATGAACTCAGCTTAGGCCCACTTTAGTTGTGTTTATATGGTATAAGTGGTAACTGCTAATGAAAACTTCCAGGTGAATTGAAGGTACTCTGAATAGCTAGTTTCTTTATGTTGTCTTGGGTATAATATGATTGATTGTTTAATTATAGATCAGAATTTAAAAGCCCAATTCCCTCCCCATGATTTCATTTGTTCATGAGATGAAAACTTTAGTTTGGAGTACAACCAACCCCTTCAATGTTATCATCCCCGCAACTTGTAATTCAAAGAGAATATGGAGCAGTGATCAGAGTATACGTTTTTAAAACAGGAACAGAAATAGATGGTATGAAATCAGTCTCAAACTTTAATCACCAGTAATTTATTCATTTTAAATCAAGGGGAAAACATCTTTCATGGATACTGAGTGACTAAATACAGCACAATATTATTTTAATTCCTGTAGAATTGACATATTTACATGATGGTTTTATTGTGATCTGTCTATTCATTTATCCATCTTTTTAAAGATGGATGTATATGAAAAATTTATGATTTTTTTTAAAAAACGAAAATACACTCCATTGCTTTCTTGTTTATAGAAACACGTTTTCTATGTATTAAGGTTTATAAAGAGATTTTTAAAATAGTGAAAGTATTTCTACAAGCCAAAAGGTTGGACTAGCGTGATGCTGCTTGAATTAGGGAAGTAGTTTAGGGCAGTGGTCGCCAACCTGCGAGCCAGGGCCACCAGTGGACCGTGAGAAAATTTTGGTGGTCTGCAGGAAAATCTGGAGATTATTTGTTGTTTTTATAGTTGTATGGTTGCTGTGTGTGTGTATATATATCTGTCTCTCTCTGTCTCTCATTCTCTCTGTCTCTGTGTGTTTGTCTCTCATTCTGTGTGTATGTGTGTCTGTCTGTGTCTCTTTGTGTCTCTCATTCTCTCTCTCTCTCCCTCAAGCAGTAACAAATATCACACTAAAACGTGTAATACTTAAAGAAATTTCAATTATTTTGTAATAATTAAATTAACTTTTAATAATTTTTCTACCATTAAACAACCTTTAAAGATTTTTTTATGATTAAATAAGCATCTATGATTTTGTTATAATTAAATAAGTTTTTTAAATTTTGTTATATTAAACAGGTGACTTTTATATTAATAAAATGAAAGTTCTCTGATCATTATTGTACAAATGTATGTATCTTTTTAAAAAATTCATATTAGTGATCCGTGGTATTTAAAGTTATGAAATTAGTGATCCTTGAGGTCCAAAAGGTTGGTGACCACTGGTTTAGGGGAAGAAAAGAACAAAGGACCCCTTTGAATTGAGTTGGGCCTCCATTACTTTAATGAAGAAATGCCACATTTTATGTTGATACATGTTGATACAGAAAACTTTGGTCATACTGTCCTTAAAGTGCAGACCTCTGCTTAATGTTAACATTTCTCTGAGACCAATAATAGGGAAGATTCTCAAATACCACTTTTAAAATAATATTTGCAGGAAAGTATTTTGACAACTCATCTAATCTTCTGTTTTTCAAAAATCAAAGTCTAAAATGTGTTACCGTTCTGCTAGATAGCATTTACTATTATTTGTGGTAGTTTATAGTATTACAGTTTTTCACTTTCTATCTTGTGGTATGGTATCAATTCCCAAAAAGCTTCTGTTTTGCAAAAGGCTTCATTCACCTCCAACATAATGAACATTATCTCTATTTTAAAAAGCTGCTGTCTTTTGGCTAGCAAAGAAGATGAACAAGTATGTGGGTGGATGGCAAAGTGGAATATTTAGATAGGCACAAATCTTAATTGCTACAGTAGTTATGAAAATGTTTGTTGATTTCAGTTGTCAGCAAATGATTTAAGAGAAAAATAATGTACTTTTATGTTTTTAATGTTTATGGCCAACTTACATATATGCCCTTTCCTATGCTATTACTGAAAAAAAATATTTGGATTTGGTGATTTGCTAATATGTATCAGTGATCGTATGATTTTATTACTATAGTTTCTAACAGCTCCAAGCATTTGATATATAACTTGAAAGCTTTGATAAGTTTTCAAAATTAATTTGAAGTTTTTATTTCCTGTATTAGGGTAATGGAGTATATTTGTATTGCAGTTTATCTCTTGATTAATGACTGTGATTTATGGTGAGAGAAGTTTCTTGTAATAAGAAAATTTTCAGTCAGCCAATGTCAAAATGATATTTATTCATGCCTATAACCATTCTTTTTCAAATTAAATGACCCAGTACCGGTATCCACTCATACAGAATCAATTTGAGGAAGATTTTTTTTACATCTGTGCTATGAGTTCTAAATATTAACAGTCTAAGATGAGTTCACTATATGTACTATATTTGGAGTGCAGTTTTTATACACTCAGTTTAAGCCTAAGATTATTTGTTGTTGAGAACTGTAAGTCAGTAACTAGTGATACCTAAAAGATTAAGCAAAATGTTACCAAAAGGCTTTGTTAAAGAAAAAGAATTCAGTTCAAGTTTGTAAAAAAAAAATCATAGGTTGATTCAGAAAAAAGTGTCCTATATGGTGTCCAGTAATATGAGTATTGGAATACTGAACAAAGAATCTACAAAGCAAATTTTAAATTGCAGAATATATATTGGAAGAGATGATTTTTCAAATGCCTTGGAATGAAACTAGCTAAGATTTTACAGGAAACCTGCCACTGCAATTGATAAAATTGTCTATGGATCAGTGGACCATTTGCTAAATACTTTGAGGAGTTTTGAACTGAATACTCGAAACTGAATAGTTTCGTAAGACAAAAGTACCATCTTATGAGGTCATCTGGGATTCTCAAACCTGTAACACCGAGGAAGTTGACAGAGTTTTCTGGAATGAATTCAGCTCTAAATAGACCTTTTACTCTCTTGAATAATAAGGGTGGCCAGAAAGACACTGGCATGGGTATTGGAGACGGTGATGATGCCTATCTCGAAGGACTCAGAAGTATACACCCTCCTTAAGCCATCTCTTGGCACAGCTTTGTCTGCTCCCCAACCTCATTTCTTGGAAAGATTATTGAGAAAGTGGTTGAACAGTTTGATGAATAAAACAGATGCAATTGAACTTCATATCACTGCATAGACCACATTGATTACTCTTCTGGGTGGCCTGTGATGGGACCTGGAGGGAGGTAACTGCCATATCTCATCCTATGAGATCTCTTGATGTTATTTAGTATCATTTTGGAGTGTCTGAAAAGATTGCCAGTTGGAGCCACTGTCCTTCCTGGAAGACCACTCCATTTAGTTTTGCTGCAGGAGAAGAGGTCAAACCCTCAACTGTCAGTGTTCGGCCTCCTCTTCTCCCTCCCAATTTATTTAACTACATGAATCTCCTGGGGCCACCCATCAGTTGTTGTCTGATGTTGTCAAGAAGCAATACAAAAGGAAGGGATGTAGCTCTGGGCTCCAGAATTTCTGAGCTTCATCTTGATGTAAAGGTGTCAAGACGATTGTTAAAATCTCAATAGCCAAGCCTAACCGGAACACTGTGGACAGACACAGCTCTACCTTTGAGACATGACATTAAACTTTGCCTTCTGTTGGCTTGCTACACTTATTTTGCCTTCTCCTTTTTTGGTAAGTGAAAATTACAGCATTTAAAATTATGCCCACAAGGAAAAAATACAAGTAAGGCATTATTTATTTATTTATAAAATTGGTTGGCTGCCCATCTAACCATAGGATAACTCTGGGAGTCTTACAGTTACATCTAAGTTAAATCATAAAAAGTTAAAATTAAACCTTAAAACCAAATACACATGGGGAAGGCGGGAGCAGAGCTGGGGGAGGTGGGATCTGTTATTACTTAATCAACCACCTTCATTGCACTGTTCCCTCACTGGTGCCCCAAGCTGACTGGCAAAGCCATGTCTTTAAGCCCGTACAAAAAAGATAGGAGGGCCAACCTCACATTGCGGGTCAAGATGGTTCAGAGGCCAGGAGCAACAGCAAAGAAGTCATTCTGTATCTTCTAGTCACATATCTCTTCTTTAATATTAAAGAAAATTAAGAAAAGCGGTAACAGATAGGGTACAGTTCAATTTGAGAAGGTTGCAAATTGCATTAGAAAGTCAAGTTGCTGAAATAAGAATATGGGAAATGATTGTTTTATCATATATGATTTTATGGGGTTTTTATAGGGAGAACTTCTATTCTTCTAAAAAACATCAGTTAATTATCAAATGTATATGGCTGCCCAACTCGCAATGTGAATCTGGATGCCATACAAACAACTATAATTTTTTAACAAAAATATTCAAAACTACAAAAAAATTAAGATTATAATAAAAGACTAGAAGCACGGAACCATCTAATCAAATTACTATTTCCTTGTGATGTTAACCAGGTTTTAAAGGATTTCCACAAGGTTGGGGGAGGATGGAGCTAATCTCACCTCAGGATGAGTGCCACAGCAGAAAAGTCAGAAAAGGCTCATCTGGGTCTTGGCAGATGTAACTCTTTCACAGACGGGATGTGCCACAGGTGTCTTCTGACCATCTGATGGTACAAACAGATGTAATTGGGAAATAACCCCCTCAAATAAATTGACCTCCTGCGATGAAGAGCTTTAACCCTTAAGCATACTTAAATTGCATCCGGAACAAACTGGTAATCGATCCAGCTTGCAAAGCGAAGGTGTAATATGTGCCATTTTAGGGGCACACATCAACTCCCCTCAGCATTGTGTAACAGCTAAAGTTTCTGAATACTCTTCAAGAGCAGACCATAGGCAGTGTTTTTATAGTCCAATTTGGAAGTGGCCAAAGCATGAGTAACTGTGAACAGGAACAAGTACAACTAGTGCCCATCACAGAACTGGGAAAGGCCCTCCTAGACACATCTGTCATCTGCTCTTCAAGCAGGTGTCATGAGTCCAGAAGGAACCCACCAGATCTGTTTAATCCACTTTGTATTTATAGCCATACAGACAAGAAAGACTGAATGAATTAAACTTTATTACAATAACTTGTTGCTTACATCTCAAAATATATAATCATTGTGTCATTTAGTATCCTAGTTTGACTTGTAGATTGATTATTAGTATTCTATGACTGTTCAAATATTAGTATTCTACTAGCTGACCCGGCCACGCGTTGCCGTGGCTCAGTTTGTGGCGGGCCGCCCGGCTCCATTGCCTTCCCCGCCGGTGGCGGAGCCATTCCCGCCCCCTCCGGTCCCGGTGGCGAAGCAATTCCCGGCCCCGCCGCGCCCTGCGGCGAAGCAATTCCCGGCCCCGCCGCAGCCGGCGGCGAAGCAATTCCCGGCCCCGCCACGCAGGCGCACTGGCGTGAGCGGCTGGAGGCCCTTCCGCATTCCGCCCGGCCTTGGCTTCGTGTGCAGGCGCGCGGGCGCCCGGCACGTCTTTTGCGGCCGTCTGGGCGACCGTCCCGGACATATGGTGAGGTAAGTAGTAGGCCGGAACCAGCTCAGAGGGTATGCCGACCCTCCCGGAAAGTCTGAACCCAATCGGTTCAGTACTTTCCGGGATCACTTACCAGACACAAACGCGCCTAATTTTTTATATATATTAGATGATTGTGACCTCTCATTTCACAACCATGTAGAGAACTCGAGGTGTCTTGCATCTAGCCATACCTTGGATCGATCTGATTTTAGATCCCATGTATTAGCTTTCCTGGGTTCCCAATGGTAAAAAGAAGCAATCGTAGGAATTAGGAGTCTGCTGAAGTGAAGCCACAGATTTCTTTTAAACCATATCTTCCTTTATATTTCTTGCAATCTACTCACTATTTCATATCTCATCTCCAAGTCCAATTACCAGAGAAATAGAAACTGCAAAATTGCAGCAGAATTGCACATTGATTGCTCTTTCATTGGATTTTTATTTAAGTAAATGGGATTAAAAAAACAGAACAAAGGAGAGAATCCAACCGAAGTGCCTGATTTCTGAAGTTAAAAAGAGATTCCAGGATTAAACCATATGTATTTTTATGCATACATTTGCATTCTGAGTGTTTTTCATTACAGGATAGATTATTTCTGCTTTTAGATACTTGAATAAGTGATCCATGGTACCCCCTGGAATAGTAGCACTCATGCAGTGCCTTAAAAGGTATTTAAAAGGAAGTTTCAGAAATGGCATAGAAACAAATTAAGTAATAAATAAACCGAGACTATAAGAGGCTTGCTATTTTTACTCATATTCCAAAACCCTGGAAAATTCAATTTCTCCAGCAATAATTTAGAAAGAGAAGGTGATTTTAATTAGAAATATAAGCCTTGTGAGATAATAATTTTGAAGTATGGTCGGTTTCCTTTTAAATTTGAACCAAAAGGATTTGAAAACAAAAGTGGCATATGTTGAGAAAGCTGAAAGGTACTTTACAACCACCCTTTCCTACTACAACTTTCCATCCAAGTTCATACTTTATTAATTTTCACAAGTACTCTTTAGACTTCAGTAAAATAATATACTAGCATCCTGATTTGAAGCTGTAATCCAAGAAAGGAAAGCAGTATCTGGGCTGGTACAATAAGATAGGTTTATGAGATGGTAACTGTTTGGCTACCAAGGACAAACACTGCATTTCTCCTTGACATTATAAAAACTACAATGTTATAAATGCCAAGGGTCACACTGCTTGCATTTGATTAACATTTAAAACTAGTTCTCCGCAATGAAGTTAATTTGTCTACTTTATAGAAATGGTAGTTGTTCAGTCTTGCTGAGCTGCAATTGTGAACCTTAAGTTACATCATAGAGATAATGTCTTACATGGCCAACATAACACACATGTTATGCAGTGTGTTAAGAAACCTGATAATTTCACTTGATCTTAAATTAATACGCATTGGGAGGTCAGTGAATCATACCCATGGTTAAAGATTCCCTTTCCAGTTTTCTTCAAGTCCAGTAGGCCAATTTGTCTTGCATTTATATTTGTGAAACCAGCATTTCCAATTTTTAAAACATGCAACTGCTATTTCCTGCATTCAAACAATGAATAGAGAAAAGTCGGATCATAGCAAATATTCGTAGCTCAGATTCTAGATTTGTTTTGTTACCAAACTAGGTAACATATTCAGCAGGGTTTTGGGTTTGTGTGAAGTGTCTTATTTGTTTGTATAGGTCCAGGGTGGTCAGTTAGTCTCTTTTTTTGGAAATTTGTTTAGTATTTTTTTACAAAAGCAAAAAAGAAACAACTTGCTTACATATCCCTCTGGGAATACATTTCAGATTTCTTTCCTCAATACTTATCCATTTCATTAATAGAATTTCACACCTACTCCTTCCATTTCTAATCCAATCATCTGTACATCTTTTAAATCCATTTTCCTGAAAGCTTTCCAATAATTTCATAAACAGGTCAATTATTTTAAACATCTTAAATCATTTAAGTATTATTATATTTATATAACATCCTCAAAACCTCAATTTTACCCCCTTATCTTATCCATCTTCCAGTTTCTACTAATCTTCATTTAGGCTTCTATACTGATTTACTAGTAGAATTCTAGAATTCAAACTAAATTTATAAAATATTTTTCTATCCAATTCATTCCATATCACTACAATGTAACAAGATTATCAGTTTTTCAACAACATTTAAATCTATTTTAAGCCTTTTCATGTCAAAATTCAATCTTAAACATCTCTTTATCTTACAGCACATCCTCAAAGTTTAACAATTTTTTTCTTAAATGTATATCAGTATTTTTAAACTAATATTTTAAATATAACAATAAAATTTTAAAGCTTACATTCCATTCATTTGTGAAATTCAAATTAAACCTACTCAATATCAAAAAGTTTAAAAATGAAGAAGGGAAAAGAGAAATAAGGAGAAAAAAGAAGGTTCTATATAGCATTTTGGTTCATATACTTAAATATTTGATAAAACATGGTTTTCAATTTCATATTCATTTCTTTTTAAACCTTAATTCTCTTCTCCTCTTATTCAGTATTAATTCAATATCTAAATCACTATTCAATAACAAATAATTTAAAATAAAGTTCTATTCTATGTAAGATTTTAATTTATATACTTAATCAATCAATAGATCAAAACTTTAAATCTCATATTCAGTTCTTCATTTTATGATATTTTTATCTGTCCCAAAATTTTCCATAATTTCCACCTGTGACTTTTACCTGTATTTCTGAAATTATTCCATTTCTCTCTGTTTATTTTTTTCCAGATTTCCTCCAGCTGTTCTGTTGGTATCTTATGTTTCTTTAGGATTGTTTTGTAGTCTTGTTTTTCTTGCTTGCTTCTTATAGTAAGTGTCCTCCTGGATGCACAGCTGTCTCTGGTAGATCATGTGTCAGCTGTCACCAGGGGGGCTTTTTACCAGGTCCGCCTGGTCCGCCAGTTGCGCCCCTTTCTAGATCGTGACGCCATCCGGAAAGTCACTCAAGCACTCGTCATGACCCGTCTGGACTACTGTAACACTCTCTACATGGGGCTCCCCTTGGGGCGCATCCGGAAGCTCCAACTGGTACAAAATGCGGTCGCGCGGGGGGTTATGGGGGCCAGTGGTAGGGCTCATGTGGCCCCCCTCCTGCGCGGGCTGCACTGGTTGCCAGTGGGCTTTTGGGTGCGCTTCAAGGTTTTGGTGATGACCTTTAAAGCGCTTCATGGTATAGGGCTCAGTTATCTACAGGACCGCATTCTGCCGGCCAATACCTTCCACCGACCGGTCCGCTACCACAGAGAGGGCCTCCTCAGGGTATCGTCGGCCAAACAATGCCGGCTGGTGACCCTCAGGGGGAGAGCCTTCTCTGTGGCATCTCCCACCCTCTGGAACGACCTCCCCCCAGAGATTTGTCTTATCTCAGACCTCCGTGCCTTCCGTCGAGCCATTAAAACCTACCTATTTGCCCAGGCTGGTCTGGCCTAACCGCACCTTCCTTTTGCTCTCAGCTATTAATAATTTTAAACTTATAATTCCATTTTAACTTAATTCGTTTTAAATTGGTTTTTAATCTTCGATTTTAAATTCAGCCATTACGTTTAGATATTTTATTAATTTTATTTGTGTGTTTTGTATGTGTTTTTATTCTGGCTGTACACCATCCTGGGTCCCTTCGGGGAGAAGGGCAGTATAGAAATTTTGAAAATAAAAAATAAATAAAAATAAATTTCAACTTAATCAAACCACAAACCATTGCTTGGTCTGCTGGCAGGTGACCAGCTGACACCCCCTGCCTTATCATCTAGGGTGGACTATATTTCTGATGGCATATTCCTACATGTTGATTCATTGCCCCAGACCTGGTTTGAGACATGTGGATGCCTTGAGCAGGTGCCCTTTGCCGGTGATGATCGTGACTTGGACTGCCCGGAAATCTTAGTTGACTGTCTGGGCTCTGGCCTAGTTACCTCGGCTGAGGTAGCCACCTGTTCATGAAGGACGAGACCCTCCGCAACGTTCTGAACTTGGTGGAGAAGCTGTGGCCAAAGGAACTTGTGGCCGCTAAGTTTCAACCATTTCACTTAAGATTAACTGAACGATCATTACACGGGAGGTGTTTGCTCTGGGGCGACCGGGTGGTGATTCCAAACATGTTGCAGTAAAAAGTATTGGAAACACTTTACAAATGCCATCCAGGAATCGTAAAGATGAAGGTGTTAGCAAGATGTTTACTCTGGTGGCCCCCTAATGGATGATGAAATTGAGCAGAGAGTCACCAGTTGCTCCCTCTGTCAGGAGTCACGACCTGCGCCACCAAAAGTCCTGGCAAGGAAATGGGAATGCCTCTGGTCTCCATGGTCATTTATTTTTAAATTGCTTTTAAATGTGTCCGTTGTTGTTTGTGTTTTGTTTATTGTTTCAATTTTATATGGCTGTACACCGCCCTGGGTCCCTTCGGGGAGAAGGGCGATATAGAAATCTAAATAAATCAAATCAAATCAATCAATGGTCGAGAGTGCATCTAGACTTTGCAGGCTCATTTCATGGCCAGAACTTTTTATTGATCATAGATGCATTCTCAAGATGGCTTGAAATAAAGTTAATGAGTACTACTACAACGACCGCAGTTATCAACATCTTGCAAAACTTGTTTGCCACATACGGCCTGCCCGATGTGGTGGTGTCAGATAACAGGCCTCAATTTACAGCCAAAGAATTTGAGGAGTTTCTGGTATCCCTGGGCATTAGACATGCTCTCTCGGCCCCTTGCCACCCTACCTCAAATGGATTGGCTGAACTCATGGTATGTTCAGTCAAGGAGTCCCTGGGCAAAGTAGGGCCAGGCAATTGGCAAGACAGGCTCAATCATTTCTTGTTTTGGCAACACATTACGCCAAACAAAACTACTGGCAAAAATCTGGCGGAGCTGCTCTCAGGGAGGAAGCTCCGGTCAGTGCTAGATAGACTACATCCTGACTATGCCCTCGAAGTGCCAAGCCCAAACCCAGGCCACAAGATGAGTGAGGGTGACTGGGCCTACGCAAAAAACTTCGCCGAAGGTTCTAAGTGGGCATTAGGGTAAGTAGAAAAAGTAACAGGTCCCCTCTCTTACATTATTAGATTGGCACATGGTCGGCTATGGCGTCGTCATATTGACCAACTAAGGAACACCCATTATAAATCTACCCCAAATTCAAGCTAAGAGTAATGAAAGTATCGCTCCCTCCCCAAGGTTCGAACCCAGAGAATTTGGAGGACCTACCTGAAACTTCAGACCTTCAGTGGTGAGCGAGTGATGGCCTATCCTCGGCTTCACCAGGATTCAGACCTGGAGTCTTCCAGGAGCTTCTATCAGAAGCCCAGGAGCCTACAACAGGTCTGGGCTGCTGCCTCAGCGTCGACTGAACCGCGCAGGTCGTCGGGAAAGTAAACGCCCTGCGTATTTAGATGAGTATGCCTGTTCTTAGACAAGCTCATCTAGAGGGGAGGGGTGTTAGATTCGGCAGACAGAATCCAGATGACACGAAGTAGCAATTAGCAGCGGACGGGTCCCCGCTGTCTCTGGATCCTGTCAGCCAGAGTGAAAAGAGCTGCTGATTGGTGGAGCCGTGCAAGAGGGCTGGCATTTAAAGGGAGGTTTTTGTAAATGTCTGTGTGGAGCTTGCTGTTAGAGTTGAGGAAAGGAGTCTGTTGAATCTACTGCTGTGTCAAGCCTCTTTCTACTCATCGATCCAAAACAAATGGTCACTGGCTTCAAGACAAGTTTGTTGTAGCTGTGAGTAGCCGCTCAGTGAACAGTCGTAAGTCAAGGATTACCTCTAATCCCGACTTGAGAGTGATGGGAGGGTAGAGCATAGCTACGGCTTGTTCATGAGCTGATTTCATCTCTACACTGCCAAGAAACCCAGCCCCGAGGTGACGTGCCATCAGTTAAAGCCTGCTTGTTGAAGCAGCATTCTGGAGAGGAAAGTCAGTTATAGCACTTCAAATCAGAAGAGCGGATAAGATTGGCAAGTAGGCAACAAAGCCTGCTCTTTCCACCAAAGATAAATGCCGTGATATGTTCTAACTATTACGGCTTCAGTCAGGTCCGTTGCTGAAGCGGAAAAACTCTGGCTGCTGATTGGCCAGCTCACTGACAGCCTCCAGTATAAAAAGGAGAGCCGTCAGTAAGCTGACTGCTGGATGTTATAGCTTCTAATAAAGAGCTGAGCTGTTGCAAGCTGACTCCTGTCTCTTCAATCCACTGGACTCAACAATTGGTGAGGAAGGTGGTATCTGAGGGGTCAGAGCTAAAGAGCTAACAAGGAGCCATCTAGCCCAGCGATCGGAAACGGACAAACAGTCATTATCATGGCTACCTTCCACCCACCGACTCCCTTCAACGCTGCCAGGGAAAACTGGGAATGTCCCGATTTGAGTGCTTCCTTGAAGCCAACGATCTCCAGGGCCTACCTGACAACCACAAATGGGCACTTTTTCTGAACCACTGTGGACATGATGTCTTTGACGTCACAAAGGCTCTCACTGAGCTAGCCTCAGTACAAACGACACCGTGGCGTGAACTACAGACAATGCTGAAGGCAAACTATGCCCCGACTCCGTCAAAGATCACACGGCGGTACAAATTCAGCCAGTGGTTCCAGCATGACAAAGGGTCAATAAACCAATACATGTCGGCTCTCAGCAAGGCCACCACAAATTGTGAGTTCGCTGATCTCTGACACTCTACTGGATCGCCTTGTTTGCGGGATCCAAGACGTTCAGCTCCAGCGTTGACTCCTTGCGAAGTCAAACTTGATGCTGCAGTCGGCACTTGATGAGGCTTGGGCCGCAGAAACATCCAACCTTGCCTCTGAATCGCTGCAGACATTCGCTGCAGTCACACCGGGCTGAATAGGCGCAGCCACTGTGCACAAGGGAGAGTACAACAGCTTGCACAGCAGCAATGATGAGGCCACCGCACACCGCATGTCCGAACAAAGCGGCACTGTACAGCACAATAAAGCATTGAGCTGAGTTGTGGCAGTCAGCACTCAAGATCAACTTGCCACTACGGGGACGCCATTTGCTGTCATTGTGAACGGAAGGGGCACCTAGTCCGTGTCTGCCAAGCAGCCCTGCCAGTCACCTGCCGTGCTGAAACCGATCCGACTTGACTGAAAACGTGGAAGCCAAAAGTCAGTGGCTGGGCAACCGAGACCAACCGGGCTCAGATTGCCAAGGCGAATGTACCTTGCCGAAGAAAACTGACTCTCCTTCCACCTAGAAAACACTCCATGTGAGATGAAAGTGGACACAGGGTCATCAGTGACTATGGTTTCCAAGCAGACCCTGCACAAAATACTACCCAGCATAAGAATGGATCACCTGGGGCTCCTGAACTTGAAAATTACTGACTATCAGAGTAATCGCATACCTGTACTGGGCTCTTTGCAACTCAAGGTACGTTACAACAAATTCCGAGAGGAGTTGCCGGCGACCATCGTCAGCGGGGACCTCCCAAATTTACTGGGCCTGGATTGGTTCGACTTCCTTGGACTGGGAGTCACTGGCACTCACGCAACTTCTGTCAAGAGTTGAGGACCTCCTCAATGAATTTCAGGATGTGTTTGGGAAGGATCTTGGCAAGTATAAGGGGAACTCCATTTTCTTTAACCTTGTCCCAACCATGGCCCCAATCAGACTCAAGCCACACAGGGTTCTATTTGCCTTGAAGCCTTGTCTTGGCGCAGAACTGGATAAACTAACCCAGCAAGGCATCCTGGAACCCACGGATCATGTCAAATGGCAGACATCCATTAAAAAAGATGGCTCGGTGCAAATATGTGTCAATTATAAATGCACGGTAAATAAGGCCTTACAACAGAATGCATACTCGTTGCCTATTGTACAGCAGCATTTGCTGCATAATCCAGGCCCGGGTAAAATCTTTTCGAAATTGAACCTCACGCAGGTGCATCAGCAGTTGCTGGTAGATGGCTACTGCTGAGATTCAAACCATCGACACGCACAGGGGAGCATTTAAATGTCACCGACTCCAATTTGGACTTAGTATCGCCCCAGGAATTTTTCAAAGTTTGATGGAGCGATTACTCTTTAAAATTCCTGGGCTTGTGCCATACTTCGACAATGTGGTCATCTCAGCCGAAGAAGAGAAACAGCTCCTATCCAGGCTTAAGGCAGCCCTCCACAAATTCAGGAGCGTGGCCCTCAGAGCTAACAGGAACAAGTGCCACATAGGGGTATCTGAAGTAGATTTCTTACGTTACCACATTGACAGCACAGGCATCCACTCTACAAGCAACAAGGTAGAGGCTATTAAGAGGGCCCCCTACTCCAAAAAATAAGGCGGAACTCCAGGCATTCCTGGGTCTCCTCAACTTCTATAGTATATTCCTCAACAACAAAGCCTCTGTTGCTGATCCCCTCCACCGATTATGGGCAAAGTCCAGGGTTCCAGCGACATCAGCCCGACGACACAGCTTGGCCCAACCTTGAGGCCCCGCCTGAAAATGCCCAGATGTTTCCATTGGGGCCTTCATAGGGAGCAGCAGATACGAGTGCTCTGACCTGAACCACTCTGCCGAACGAGCTGCACAGGTCAACAAGAGCAAAGACACACTCTACGTATCTAAATGGCTAGGTATGCTAGTGGAAGAGCCCATCTAAGAGGGGAGGCGTGTTATGTTCTAACTGTTACAGTTAACTGTTAAGGTTTCAGTCAGGTCCTCTGCTGAAGCAGGAAAACTCTGGCTGCTGATTGGCCAGCTCACTGACAGCCTCCAGTATAAAAAGCAGAGCTGGCTGCTGGAAGTTATAGCTTCTAATAAAGAGCTGAGTTGTTGCAAGCTGACTACTGTCTCCTCAATTCACCGGACTCAAAAATGCCGGCCCATCACTTTAATCCCCTCATTTCAAAGGCTAAAGTAGCTGTGTTTAGCAAAGGAAATGGAGTGAGTGGTTGCACTTGTATATAGAAGAGGTGAAAAACCATAGTAAGCAGATTAATGTCCGTACCTTGGCACAATTTTTACCAGCAGTGGGGAAATGGATGACAGAGAAATCTAAAGGGCAGTGCTAATAATGAAAGAAAGTTAATTCATGGGGTGTTTAGGTGTGAGGGAGGTTTGTTGAAGGCCTGCACACAAAAGCAGGCTTCTGCCCACCTGCCTAGGTGGAGGTCTTCTGTCGGGCACATCAGGAGAAACATAAAAGTGAGTTTGAATAGCAAGAGAAAGGATGGATATAAAAGGCCTGTACTCCTAAGGAGGGAGTGAGGAAGAGCGAATGGCTTGAGAGGAATGTCCTGACTAGGAAGTGATGGTTGAAGGGCCTGGGTGAGATCTTAGGAAGAAGGAGACCCGAAATTTGGACAATAAGAGGCAATGACTGAAGGGGGGTGTAGAAGGAACAGAAGGAAGGATGGTGTGCAAGGAGAGAAAGGGATGGGGAAATGGAGCGACTGGTGCCGGGGTGACACCTGGACGCAAATTCTCTGCCATCGGATGGGGAACTGGAAGGACCACGTCAGCACGAATGAATGCCCCACTGCGGGATCCACGAGCGTGCCAGCCTGTGAGGATTACGGTGCCTACCACTCATGGAGGAAATGGCTACGATGTTCCCCTTAGATTCCAGCAATAGGTCCATGGCAGAAACGGTTAACTGGACGTAGCTGAAGAAGTTCAGATTCATCGACGCGATCATAGGCTCAACTGTTCCTTTGAATGGACCGAATGAGGTTCCCCCAACGTGGTTCAGGACTAGCTGGTCGAGACCTCCTGTGGGAGCGAAGGACAGAGAGGCGGTCAGAGAGGGAGCCACACACAAAGGGCAAAGGGCAAAAGGCAAACCGACGCTGGCTGAGGCCAATGCTGATGTCCCTCGGAAGGTGTCTTCCAGCACGGAGCCCAGGCAGGGCAGCTGGGCATGCAGAGGGCCGCAAAGGGGCCGGACCCGGGCACCACAGGCCTGCAAGGTCAGCAGGAGCGCAAGCCTGGAGGGGACCCAGCACTGGCGAAGGTCAGCCGGGCAGGCCAGCACAGCATTGAGATATCTTGGGCCTTAAAGCCTCTGTAGGGCCAGGAGCCAAAATGGGACAGGAATGAGGCCCCTGGCCCCCAAAGCTACCTCCCCAATTGCTGTCCATTATTGCTTTCAGTTGGAATACGTGTTGGAATGTATTTTGTATTGCGACAACTACAAAAGTATTCAGCCAGTAGATGGCAGCGTTTGTACATTTGCTAGACATGGTCTAGGACAGTGATGGCAAACCTATGGTACGCGTGCCGAATGCGGCACACAGAGCCCTCTCTGCTGGCACCCGCCATCACCCCAGCAAAGTAAAACAAATAAAAAATTCTTTGCATTTTTTTAAAGATATAATGATTTCTGAGCAAAGTCGGCTGGGCTGGGCGCTCAGAATTTGCCCGCTTTTAACTATAGCTGACTGGAGGTATCGGAAGCGCTTCTGGAAGCGCTTTTCAGCTGGCGGCGAAAGCATGGAAATTTCAAGTCCCAGAACGTTGCAGGCCAGCTGATTTTGCTCCAGGCGTGGCTTCTTCATGAAAAGAAGTCACTTTCATTCAGCTGGATGGTGGAAAGGTAAGGGGTGGCGCAAAAGGTGGGAGCCAGTAGCAATAAGGATGGAGGGGTGGGGGAGTGTGAGTGCGGCCGGAGTGCGTGAGGAGCGTGGGTCTGGCAGGGGGAGTGGAGCACCAGATCGTTCTGTGTGTATGTGTGTGTGTGTGTGTTTGTATGTGTGTGTGTGTGTGTGCACGTGTAAGCTGAGGCTCTTGGGGGGGGGGGACAGAGATGCATGTTGACT
>JANHFO010006123.1:61204-72102 GCA_032468095.1 Pareas carinatus | reverse complement strand
GGATGGATGGATGGATGGATGGATGGATGGATGGATGGATGGATGGATGGATGGATGGATGGACGGACAGATAGATAAAATTTCAGCTGATTTGTGACACCATATGGCATAATGCGGGTGCTACTTTTTTATTCACAAACCTTTAAAAAATGAGGCTAAAACAAAACTGAGAAACGATCCAGTGGCGTAGATAATCAAAAATATTCCATACTATAAAGTACAATCCTACTATAGAAAGCAGATCCCAGAAGATAACTTTGCTCAGAAGTAGTTGAAAAGTCTAAAGTCAGATAAGTTCAGACCACAGTTTGAAAATTCTGACCTAGAGGGTTCCCTGATAGAAGAAAAGAGAAAACACAGAGGGATGTACTTCACCCAAAACTCAAGACTTATGGGAAGGGAGGGAGGGGGCTCCCTGTAGATTAGGACACCGGGAAAGACTGGGTAGAAAATCTAGAAGAGGTGATTCTCACAACATCTACACAGAGGGATGGTGGTTAAGGTCTGCAAAAGTATGAAGGAAGGTTTGAAGCACTCACCAAATAATGTAGCCCCATCATCTCCATCAAGCAATTGTCTTCCTTAAAGATATACATAATCCAAGGTGCAAAAGAACTTTCAGTCACACTGAGAAAGAGTTTTATTTCCCCCTCTATATAAGCTTGGAATGTTAGATCAGTCTATTTAACAGAGGAAAAAATCAATGTGTTGATATGGACTGAACAAGCAAGTTATGGTATGAGGAAACCTAAATATGTATCTTACCAAAATTGAGTTACCTCCTAGCACAATAACCAGGGAGACGGATTCCTTTTTTTCTAACCATGTTTGCATTTTTCTGGAGGTCAGGCATTCTTTTTCTGAATGGCATCAACCATCTTTCAGATTGTACTTCAAAAATTCAGCTTTTGAAATAATTTTTCCTTAGAAGGTATACTTGCTTTGCATTTCTTCAGTCCTTTATTGTTTGATTCCAATAAACGTTTTCTTTTGTATAAGCCTTCCCTCAGGGTATTTCCTTCTATACGGTTGTACCAAAACTCGGTACAGTTAATGACTTGTGGTTTGTGTTCCCTGAATTCATTATCCATATCCTTTCATTAGCACACTTGCTTTTAAAGTGGTGTGATGGAGGTGAGAGGTTGAATATATTCCTTCGCATTGTTGGCAGGTTTACTTCTTTCTACAGCATGTTCTCCATTCCCCAGATGCTTGTTTCTTTTCTTTCCCTTTATATTCAGTTGAGCTGTTTTTGTTTGGTTGCATTTTGTTTCTCCTTTTAAGAAGTCCGTAAAGATTTGCTGTCTTGTCTGCCTTCATTAGCGTGCTAGTCATTGCTAGCATGGTGGCTATCCGGGATCTCTATTTTGATTCATTGATAATGGTAATTGAAATTACGGAAGGCTACACTTTAGGCTATACATGAGATGCACTTATAATAGAATGGTAGTTCTAAAACAGAGCTGTGAGTGCTTCTTCACAAATAAATTAATTGACTTGTAATAGCTTTCTGCAAGTCCTAGAAACTCATTCATAGCAGGGCAGCAATTCTGAGAATGAATGTTTTATGGGTGGATGGTTGCATTTGAAAGGATGGGCCTGGAGCACTTATATAGTCCCTTCCTTAAAGGGTTCTCAGAGGAAAGTCCATTGTTAGATGATGTTCTTTATTTGAGAGAACCTGTAGTTCAAGTCCAGCTTTCAGCTCAAGAGTGTGAGAAGGGAAATCAGTCTATTGACAGTGAGCATCTGAATATTATTATTATTAGAGTCAGTTTTTGTCAGAGTAAGCCAATGGGAACTGTTTAGTGATTGCTATATATGGGTCTGTGTTAGGTTTGATCATGAAAGAATAGGCCGGAGTCCTCAGATTAACCGCAACAAAGTTTATTGGCAATTTGCAACAAGTAACAGTAGCAAGCAAAAGCTTCTCATTTCCCCATTCCTTTATATAGTAACTGGTTAATCATAACAGCCAATCAACAGGTCAGTTTGGACCGATTCCAGGTTGTCTGAGCAGTTGGGAGGGGGGAACTGCTGACAAACATCTGCTGACCACTCGGACAGGTCAGACAGCCAGGAGCCTTGCTTGGTCAGCTAGACATTTAGGATCCAGCACCCCTCAAAGTCAAAACAATCTTAACACACAAATTGTTGTAAATAGACTGGCTTTTTAGTTTGCCGTCTGGATCTCCTGTGCTCCATTCCAGGTGGCTCTGCGCTCTCGCTGGGGGAAACACCTACATTGTTTGGGTCGCCTGGTGCCTCAATAATTACCCCGCTGGGCTCTGAGCCAGGCAGTGACAAGGGCACGCTGGTGAAGCCCATCATTGAAATGGTCCCAATTCAGGAGGATCGTCCTGGTTGTAATCGCCTGGGGAAGAACCAGAGTCTGGGTTAGCATCAGTAGCTTTTTCTGCAGCCACTATAACAGTCGCCCCGCTGTGCAGCTGGTTGACATGTCAATGCCAAGAATGACCATCATTTAATTTAACTAAGTAGGAACAGGACCCTAGACCCTTCTCAATCTTGTCTAGTTTCCAGTTTTGACCTCTTACGAACTGCCTGGGGACCCGACTAGATTGTCTTCCTATTTCTGGACTATAAGCCGGGTACAGGCGATCCAGAATTGATCACAACTTTTGGCCGAATAATAACTCTGCCGGGCATTTTCTTGTACTTCTACTGGAGGTAATGTGCTGCCAGGTTAAAAATGCATCAATTTGGCTTTGCCAATTTCCTGGCCCTAAACGACTCAGTGCTTCTTTTACTGTCCTGACAGCTCTTTACGCAATTCCATTTGAATTTGGATGACAGGGAACTGTCAGCATGTGGCTTATACCCCTGGCTTCCATAAACTCTTCAAAATGGTTGGCAATAAATTGTGGTCCATTATCTGTCACTATCACATCTGGCAACCCATGCGTTATGAATAATTTCTCCAAATATTTAGTCACTACCTGTGCCTTTGTGTCCTTCATCAGGTAGACCTCCATCCACCTGGAGAATGCATCAACTAGAATTAGAAACATCTGACCATGGAAGGATCCTGCGAAATCCAGATGGATGCGCGACCAAGGACCCCTTGGCCATTCCCATGTCTGCGCTGGTACTCGTGGTGAAGCTGATCTAGATTGCTGACATGCTGGGCAGCTGACCACTAATGATTCAATGTTTTTATCTAGCGCCGGCCACCAAACAAAACTTCTGGCTAAGACTTTCATCCTTACAATGCCAGGGTGACTTTCGTGCAGGGTTTTCAGTATCCGTGACTGTAGTTTTTCTGGGATGTCTCCTCTGTCTCCCCATAACAAATAATTACCCTGAACCACTAGTTTCTCTTAAATGGGTCATACTCTTCAGCCAGTTTACCACCTGACCATCCGCTACACACCCAGCTAAGCACAGGGCGGAGGAGGCAATCAAAACTAGATGCAGCTGCCACTTCCTGAGAAGTAATCAAAGATGAATTAAGGCAATCCACCAGAATGTCAGCATCCCCCAGCTCTACCTCACTACCAGTGGCGGGCAACGAGCAGTGGCTAAGGGCATTGGCATGAACCACACTACAACCTGGCTTATGGAACAACTTATAAGAGTAAGCGACCAATAACAGGGACCACCAGACCATGCGCAGTGACAGTGCTGCCGGTGTGGGGCGGTCACCTTCCAAAATGCCTAATAACGGTTTATGATCCATCACAAGCATAAAAGCCCTACCAAACAAATATTCGTGAAACCGCTTCACTGAGGCAACTAAAGCCAATGCTTCTTTATCTATTTGGCTGTAGTTGTGCTCCACGGATATCAGGGTCTGGGAATAAAAGGCAATGGGCGCCTCCCTCTTAGGTCTCAAACATTTGTATGTGAGGTTTCTTTTCCCTTGACCACTATTGTATGTTTGTATGTTTATATATGAGGTTTTCTCTGATGACCATCATTGTATGTTTATTTGTTTGTCTGAAATAAAAAAATCGTTTACATAAAAAAGTGGCCTGGCATTGGGCTAGAACCACCCTGTTTCCCCCAAAATAAGACCTAACCAGAAAATAAGTCCTAGCATGATTTCTCAAGATGCTTGTAATATAAGCCCTATCCTCCAAAAATGCCTCAGTTAAGATCGTCAGTCAGACTGATGCATTTAGTACCATATTTTCCTGAAAATAAGATCTAGCCAGAAAATAAGCCCCAGTAAGTCTTTTGGAAGAAAAATTAATATAAGACCCAGTCATTTTGGGGGAAACACAGTATATAAATTTATGTTTTTATTAAAAATTTTAATCTTTTAAATTAATACTCCCCCACCTTTCTAGTTCCTGCATTTCTGACACAGGAAGAAACGAGACATCTTAGGAGAAGCTTCATGCTATAAGGTGGAGATGGTGTTGGATTTATATGACTTGTGTGCAAGTATCCTGAGCTGAAATGAGAAGTGAATAAAAGAAACAAACAAAGTGTGGCATTTTTGTATGCCAAATATAATAAGATTATAAGATGTTTAAGGTTTTTCTTGGAGTAGCAACTACATTTTGAACTAGAATCAGGAAGATGCAGCTTCTAGTCTACCCTTAGATAAAAATGCTTACTGCGTGACTTTAGGAAATCAGCCAAGAAGCTTCATCAAAAAATTGCTTTCCAGATTTGAGATATGGATAGCCTTAAGACACATGCAGTCTTGTTGGGTAGGCCTAGAAAGAAATAACATATATTCCTTAGCCTACTTTAATTTTAGAAAAAAATTAAGCAATGTTATGTACTTTGAATATCATTATGTACTTTCAAAGAGAAACATCAAAAATAAAGTTAGCAGTATTCTTTTATTCAAGAGCAGTCTGTGCATATATAACTAAAGGTATAAAATGCCACATTTAGATTGCAAATGCAAGCATTATTACAGATTTTTCAGTTTGTGTGAGAAAGGGAGGTTGGCAAAGATTTTATTCGAGATTGGAAAGGACTGGAGATCTTTACATTAACCCAGAAATAGTCAATATCATTTTAATATTTTAAAAAATAAATCAGCTGAATTCTGGGCTGTGAGAAATTATTCCTCCCATCATATAATATAGTTTGTGATACATGAAAAATAATAATAATCTGTTGTGCTCAATCTTTCCAACTAGTTTCATGGTCTCCTTCCTTCTGTCTCTTAATCTTTCTTTCTCTGCTATTAAAAAAGAAATATAGTTCTTCTTGAAGAAAGTTTTACAGTGGAAATTTTAACTTCACTATTAATTAGTTATAGAGTTTTGGTGAAGATACTTTTTCACTTGAAATACTTAATAGACTAATTAAGCAAGGTAATGGAAAGAAAATACATTTAGTGTGGCATTTTCATCTATCAATCAATAGTATCATTTTTCAGTCCAAACAAATGCATCTGTGAGGCAGCTAAAGTAATAACCTGATTAGAAGCCCTAAAAGTGAAAATCAACATTCAATTTGTACCTTCTTTTTTATGCCCTGAAGGAAAATTCTAGTTATTATGTATATCCATCATTGTATTACGAAGCCCATGAAAGCTACAAATAGTCTTCAAGATGAAAATATTTCCATCATATTGTTTGTTCTTTCTACAATTTGCCAGATTAAGTGTTCTTGAAATGTGAAAAAACTTGCCATGATTGTTTATTACTTCAGTTGGTCTAATAAAATTAGTCCCTGTATATATTTCGAATAATTTATGGGAGATTGGAAGATAGGTTTGGAATACATCATATTTCTCAAAGGTTTTCAAGTCTGGAAGTGGAAAATCTATTTTTAAGCTTTTTAAAAAATCTGGATAGATGGATGGGGGAAAATAGAAATACATTTTAGAGTCCATAGGCATTAAAGCCACGAGCTTCCAAATACCAAAATTCTTATAGCAGGAATTTGACTGCTTCTCTAAATACTGAATAGTTTTTCTTTTCTTTTCGGCAAGTTTTTATTATTATTAATAATAATCTTAACAAGGTAAATTCGTATAGTTGCAAGCAAAGCAACATCAAAAGTCTTTAATATCTTAGCTTCTTTTGCTTCATCACCTTGTCTTCCTTCTGGTCTTCTTCTTGTTTCTTCTTTCTCTCCTTCCTTCTTCTCCTCTTCTTTCTTTTTTCTTCTATTTCTTATTTTACCACCAATCAATTTCATAACAATTTTATTTTACACACGTTTTTGTCCAAATACATTATTTTCCTTATTTGCTATCTTCTATTTTAATATTACCTTTTACAGTACTTTTCATACCTTTACCTATCATCCACAATTTAAAATTCATAATTTCTTTGTTCTCCTCATAATACCAGAAACCAATAGCATAAGTTCTTACAATTTACATCTTGAAACATTTGTTATGGAATCAGGCATAATCAATTTTGATTTTTACGTCCAATACACATATGAGTTTATAACCAAACCAATAGTTTACATTCTCATAATTTTACATTTAGCAATATTTATTTAACTACAAACACACCAGTTTTTACTTGGTTTTGGACCTCAAATAAAGGTATTCTCTTGGTCCCTTCCACTTCTCTTTTTTCCCATTTTCCTTCTTTTTTTCTTTCCTTCTTCCTCTTACCTTCCCACTTCCTTTCCCCCTTTCTCTCTATTTCTTCTATTTTCCCTAACCTCTTATTTCTCCTTCCCAATCGTCATCTCCATCCTTCCTAATCTCCATCCACTCTTTCTCCCCACCCTCCATTTTCCTTTTCTCTTTCTATTTTATTCCTCTTGGCTACCTAGTTTCTCCCCCTAAATTTTCTTTTCCCTTCTCCTCTTCATTCTGTCAATTCTCCTTATCTCTGTGCCTGTATTTTAACAGTGTGATTCATTTTTTTAAAATATATCTCCTAGAAGGAAATAGAACATTGTGTCCTAGAACGGACCAGACAGCATTAATAGGTAGTGTTAGCATTGGCTTCTCTACGTCTTGTTAATTGCTACTTTTTCCTCATACTTCCCCTCTTTACATTTCATGGGATGTGAGGGCTTCAATTACTGGCGCTGTATTTTCACAATAGAAATATATCAGACTTCCTTGAAAACAGTGACTTCTGTTTTTCTGCCTTTTTTCCTGCTGCTTGACAACCTCTTCAGAATTATTCTTGGGCAGCTTTATTTCGTTATTTATTTTCTGACTGCCATTCATTAAAACGGTTACAGAAAAGCTCTGAGCACAAAAATAAAAGAGAAGGAATGCAACCAAAACAGAAATCAACATACCAAATACAGTAATGATCAGCTTTGTAGTTATTGACATCCTGAAGAAAAGAGTGTGTTGGATCCGGAGTTTGAGGTTCGGTAGGAACGAGGCTGAAGGCAGGTTCAGGCTAATAGCTTTATTAGCTATGGTGGCTACCAGTAAAGAACACACATGGTTGGGCAGGCTACCCCCTATATACCAGGAGGAGGTGGGCAGCCTGCCAATCAGTGCGCTGGGCATTCCCATGCTCTGGAATGCCCGCCCAAAGGACAGAATAGAGTGCTAGTAGTAACTAACTCTTACTCTAGGGAGGAAATTGCCATACCACCAGGTTTGGTCAAGTGCAGTGATGATGAACCTATGGCACGCGTGCCACAGTGGGCACACAGAGCACTCTCTGTTGGCACGCAAGCCAAGTCGCCCTAGTATTGCCCCAGTGCTGAGCATGCTCAGAAAGAGAGTAGCAGTGCCAGAAGTTGACAACACAGGGCCAGTCGCATGTTCAGAAAGAGAGTAGCGGCACCGGGAGATGACATCACGAGCCGCAATTCACTAGCTATGACTCATCTGGGCACTTGGTGTCTAAAATGTTAGCAAGCACTGGTCTAGTGGCTAAGGCACCAGACTAGAAACTAGGAGATTGTGAGTTTTAGTTCTACCTTAGGTATGAAAGCTGGCCGGGTGACTTTAGGCCAGTCCTTCTCTCTCATCCCAATTCATCTCACCCTGTTATTGTTGTGGGGAAAGTAGGAGGAGAAAGAAGCATTAGATATTCTTGCTGTTTTTCATTATTTATAAAAACGGGAAAGGTGGGATCAAAACTATATTTTAGAAAAACCTCCAAGGGTTTTCTGGAACAGTCATGTCCTGGCAGCTTTTCCTGAATGCCAACATGGTGGCTTGTTGGGTAAACCACAATTCCAAAAGACAGGGTCTGCTACAGAAAATGACACACACTCTTGTGGACCTTGGTGGCTTCTATTCATCAAGAATGAGACTTAAAGGATGCCTTTTCTACCAAATCGTATTGCACTGGCAGAACTGCTGGGGGGGGCAAATAATTCCATAGATAACTAGGTTCTGAACGATGTAAGGTTGAAAAGCAATAACCAACTTCAGAAGCCAACTAACAATCAATGCAACTCTTGTATTACTCAAGCAAACGGTGAGGTCCAGTTTAATAATTGAGCTGTGCCATTTTGAACCAACTATAGTGTTAGCTGGCTTCTGATGTTGGTTAGGGCCTTTCAGCTTTACATCCCTCAGAAGCTACTTAGTTCTGGAACCATTTTCCTCCAGCAATCCTGCCAGTGCAATGAGACCTAGTAGAAAATGCATCCTTCAAGTCTCATCCTTGATGAATGGAGATCATCAAAGACCACAAGAGCATCTTCACGATTGTAGATCAGATTGCAATAGCTTTGACAAGAGGAAACCAAGGGATGTTCAACTGTGAGCAACAGTTATGCACCCTTTGATCCAGGAATGTTGGTAACTGACAAGAAAGATATAGTTGTGCAAAGGTCCACAACTGCCACCTACTCCTTGAGCAGGAATTTGGAATTTGGAATAAAGACATGAACTATTTCAGTCCAAATGTCTATGGAGATACTCAATCACCCAGATCATGGCTGTTCCAAAGGTGCGTTTTTCAAAAGACAACTGGACTTCCTTGGTTTTTTCTCCTCCTTGAATATGTTTTGCTACTTATCCAAGAAGCTTCTTCAGTTCTGAAGAACATTTTCAAAGAAAAAAACCCAAAGAAAGTCCAGTTGCGTTTTGAGATATTTCAGTCCAAGTGAGTGTGACCCTGTCCAGAATTAAAAATGGAATATGTTTGCTTTTGAGAAGACATCCAATCTGCACCTCCAATCTGTAATGGTATTCAAACCAACCCTGTTTTTCCTCATTCAGACCATCAAAGCCTCCGAGCATCAAGTTAGCATCTCAATGTCATCTCCAGTTCCACTCAGGATTAAGATGTACAACTGAGTAACATCAACATATATTTCTAAACTGTACTTTATACTTGACTGGAATTCACCCAACTCATTCAATGAACGATGATTAAACAAAGCATGATTTGAAATGTTGTGTCACCCTTGTTTTGGGGAAATCAGGATACAAAGGTTAATTAACCAACTCTAACAGTTACAAGATGCTTTATTGTAGAAGTAGCAAGGCAAGTAATTTCTAAAAAAGGACCCAAGTAGGTACCTAAAAGAAAGGGTCATCTTAGATGCCACTCCTTCCATAATTCTTTGGTGAGTCCAATAAACACAAAATTATATTGACTGATTCATTAATTTCATGTTTAAATCTCAAAATGTATATTTCATCTTTCTTAACCTTGGCTCCCTTTGAATATTCCCAAAACAGCTAATGAATGATATAGCAACATTGATGAGTTGGTTAAGATATATAGTATAGCATAATGATAAATCCTGATCTCAGTTTGCTCCGTGGGAATTGAGGTTAAACTTCATGAAGAATTCTAACTCAACCGTTTTATCATGAGCTTGGATTTTTTAAAATCCCTGAACTTCGTTGTTTTCTTGCAGATGTTTTATTACCCAACTAGGTAACAACATCAGTGCTGGTGAAATGCTGCTCCAGCACTGATGATGTTACCAACCCTGTTTCCCTGAATATAAGTGTTGTGTAGTGGGTAATGAAGCACGGACACAAAATTGAACCAATAACTAACAACTCTTTATTCAGAAACTGAGACAACGGGCTCAAGCCGTTTGTCTCTTTCTAATGGTGTTTGAACTGTGCCGGCAACAGGCCAGCCAATGGGGGATGAGAGCGTCTCTAGAGGGTGGCCGATTGGCTCTCCTGGGCAGCATCCTTAGCCAATGGCAGTCGGGGATTTCTCCGTGTCCGGCCCCGGGACACAACATCAAGGCTTATCCTGAAAATAAGTCCTAGCGTGATTTTTCAGGTTGCTCGTAAATATAAGCCCTACCCTGAAAATAAGCCCCAGTTAAGATCATCAGCCAGACAGATGCATTCACCGGTATTAAATCCATTTCAAACAAGTCAGCAGCAAAACAGGCGGAAGGAGACGGTCCCTCACTCCACCCAATGCACGCAGTTTCTGCCATTGCTATCTCAGCAATGGGCAGAAACGATCCCAGAGGTCAAGGGGAGAGAAGGGGTAACAGTGTGTTGCAAAATCCAAGACATCGATCTGAATGCACGCCATTTCTCGTTCAGATCGATTTCCCAGATTTGGTAACATACCATGTTTCCCCCCAAAATAAGACCTACCTCGAAAATAAGCCCTAATGCATATTCTCGAGCAAAAATTAATATAAAGCCTGGCCTTATTTTCAGGAAAATATGGTAGTTGGGTAACCAAATATCTGCAAAAAAAAACCTCGAACCGAGCTCAGAAGCACCAGGGACCCCTCAATTATTTCAACTCTGTTCTATAAATATTCTTCTTTATTGGTACTTTTTAATCCTTCCCCCACCCCCTAGGTCAACAACTTGGAAAGTGACCTCAACAATGATAATACTTGCCTGCCGGATTGGGAAGGAAAGTTCATTAGCACATTAAGGAATGTGATGTGTTTCCAAAAAGATATTGTAAATTGGAGGAAATCTTAACTGAGAAAGAGTTTCCAATCATTTATTTATTTATTTATTTATTTAATTGGATTTGTATACCGCCCTTTTCCCCGAAGGGACTCAGGGCGGTGAACAG
>JANHFO010006123.1:43981-56637 GCA_032468095.1 Pareas carinatus | reverse complement strand
TGGCTAATGGCAGATGGCAGTCAGCAGAAATAGCATGCAGTACTGCTTTTAACCACTGCACCATCGTTGCTCCTATGTATCGACTACCGTACTGATTGTATCAAACACAAAAACATCTGATCAACCACCCCCCGCAATGACAACTTCACACATCCGAACAACTCCCCCCCCAACGACAACCAAAACTAGGCACGTACGCCCCCAACTTCTTCCAGGTCCACCACTACAGATCTTACTAAACGCAAGAAGCCTCGTAAATAAAATGCCTGAATTCCTGCATCTACTAAATGCGGCCCTTTTTGATCTAACCTTTGTCTGCGAGATGTGGTTGAATGCATCTTTTTCAGATCACAGTAAGTGACTATCATGTTTTCAGATCTGACCATTAAAATGATAGAGGAGGAGGTATTGTCATTTTCTATAAAAAGTCCCTATATTTTAAAAAAAATCCAAGTTACTCAGGAGGCTGATCTTCCTGAAACCATCATCTGTGATCTAACCATAATCAGAACACTAAATACAAATTGGGTGAATACGACCTCGAAGACAACCCTCATTCTGTCAAGGACCTAGGAGTATCCATTTCAAAAGATCTAAGCCCCAGAGCTTACTGTAACAGTATTGCCAAAAAGGCATTAAGAGTTGTTAACCTAATTTTGCGAAGCTTCTTTTCCGGTAATATTGAACTGCACACCAGGGCAAATAAAATCTTCATCAGACCAATTCTCAAATACAGCTCATCTGCCTGGAATCCACATTGTATAATGGACATTAATACAATTGAACAAGTTCAGAGGAATTTTACAAGAAGAGTACTCCATTCCTCAGCTCACAATATAATACCATACACCACCAGGCTTGAAATTCTGGACTTAGACAACTTAGAGTTATGCCGCCTAAGGTCTGGCCTAAGCTTGTACACAAAATTGTCTGTTACAATGTTCTACCTATCAATGACTATTGCAGTCTCAACCACAATAATACACGGGCTAACAACAGATACAAAATCAAAGTGAACCACTCCAGACTCGATTGCTGAAAATATGACTTTAGCAACAGAGCGGTCAATGCCTGGAACTCACTACCTGATGCTGTTGTTACATCCTCAAACCCCCAAAACTTTAACCTTAAACTGTCTACTGTGTCCCTCACTCCATTCCTAAGAAGTCTGTAAGGGAGCGTGCATAAGCGCACCAGTGTGCCTAGCATTCCTGTTCTACTGTTCCCATTAGTTTGTACTCATTTATTAAGCATATGTTTATATCTATTTATACTTATATGTTTATATGGTATGTTTACACTTATACTTGTTTTCTCATACATGCTTGACTAAATAAATAAATAAATAAAAATAAAAACTAGGTAGAACCCAAGGTGGAGCTTGTGAGGGAGGTCTCAGTCCAATACTTACAGAAGGGTGTAAAATACAGGCAGCAACAGCATACACTGAACAGCACAATCAAGCATCTGGCATTGTGTACAGAAACATCTGTATGGTGTAGGAGTTAGACTACCCAAGTCCAGATAGAGGATCCCGCAGAAGATTGTGCAGAATAAGAAAGTCAAGATCCTGTGGGACTTCCAGATCTAGATGAATAGGCAGGTATTATTAGCTAATCTACAGACCTTGTGATAGTAGACAAAGACAGGGTGATGATAGATGTAGTGATGCCAAGTGACAGCAACATCAAGAAGAAATATAGGAAGCTGGAGGGCTTGAAAGAGGAACTAGAGAGGATGTGGAAAGTAATGGCCAAAGTTGTCACAGTGGTGGTAGGGTCATTTAGGCCAGTGAATTCAAGGCTGGGAGAGTGACTCCAACAGATACCAGGAGCAACATCAGAGCTCTCTATCCAGAAAAGTACAGTGCTAGGAACAGTTATGATACTGTAAAAAAATTTCACATTTCCAGGACCTGAAATGGAGGAAGACATATACTATCCCTAGGGGTAAGAAGGAGAATTTTTTTTACACCTCTCCCCCACTTTCCTGTTCACAGATCCAGTCTGGAGAAGTTAGCTAAATTAAATTGGCTAAGTTAAATAAATTATCAGATCAGAAGAGTTTCTACTTCTGAATATCCCAGCCTTTTGACATTAGCCCTAAACTGTACTATTTTAATCAAGCCAAATTCTACTTGCCAGCTAAATTTGGCAGTTCAGTAAAATACCACAGTGGACCTATTAGCAAACATATTGAAAAAGCTGCAAAGTGCCAGGTGGAAAACTTCTACCTGCTGGCCTGCTTCCAAACCAGCTGCTTCATTGCATATAAGACATTCAGCTCTCCAGAATAACTCAATTCTCTCTTATCCCTGCTACAAGAATCAAACTGAAAAGACCCCCAACGTGATACATTAGGAGGGGGATTTGACATGTGCCTTCAGAGGCAGTTGTTTTGTCCACCTGGTATTTAAGTTTCTTTGTGATCTCAGAATAACATGCAGCATTCAAATTGGCCAAAAACAGTTAATAAACAGAGGGGTTTATAACAAGTGAAACACAGCAGGAGCAGAGAAAACTTCAGCAGATTGTCCACCTAACTCAGGCAGCAGATCTTCTTATGTTCTCCTGCTTAGGATCAGCCACCTGCTAAAACTCAACTTACCAATATTCCTTTATCTATTTAAATTTATATGCAGCTGCCAAAAAAGCTAATGCGGTCTTAGGTTGCCTCAATAGAGGAATAGAATCAAGCTCACATAAAGTGTTAATACCACTTTATAATGCCTTGGTAAGACCACACTTGCAATACTGCATCCAGTTTTGGTCGCTATGATATAAAAAGATGTTGAGTCTCCAGAAAGACTGCAGAGAACAGCAACAAAGGTGATTAGGAGACTGGAGGATAAAATTTATGAAGTACAATTGCAGGAATTGGGTATGCTGGTTTAATGAAAGGAAGAACTAAGGAGTGATATGATAGTGGTGTTTCAATATATAAAGAGCTATCTCAAAGAAGAGAGGGTCAACCGATTCTTCAAAGCATCTGAAAGCAAAGTAAGAAACAATGAATGGAAACTAATCAAGGAGAAAGACAATCTAGAACTAAGGACAAATTTTCTGACAGCTAGAACAATTAATGAGTGGAACAACTTGCCTCCAGAAGTTGTGGGGGCTCCAATACTGCAAATTTTTAAGAAGAGATTGGGCAATTATTTGTCTGAAATGGTGTCTCCCACTTGAACGGGAGGGGAAGGGGGTTGGACTAGAAGACCACCAAGGTCCCCTCCAACTCTGTTAGTCTAAGTAAAAAATATAAATAAATATTTCAAGCTAAAGCAAAGCTCCACTTGTCAGGGTTTTTCTGATTTAATTAATGGAAAAATGTATATTCTCTACTCAGAAATGAATCCTATAAAATCCATAGGGCTTAATCCCAAGAAAAGGTCCTGGGATCTTCCTCTATTTTAACTCTCCCAGATTACATTGGATTTTAAGTCCCTGAATTCCCATCTCATAGTTATTCTGTTCTGTTCATTGTTGGTGACTCTGGGCAGCTTCAACAGTAGTCTTGATTTTAGTGGATTAAATGTTAAATGGATACCTACAAGAAGCCTGGTGTCCAATGGATTTCATCTTTATGGAACTATGTATGTAGCATATAGCAATATTAAGCATGCCAATAATCTTCCTTACATATTAAAGACATCCACCTTTTTTTTGCTAAAACTTTCAGAGAGTTGGCTAGACACTGGTTGCTTGCTTCCATGATTTTCAGTTATTGAAGGTTATGCTCACTAGTGTATTGATTACTTATTTTAAAAGAGTTTTATCACTAATTGTATGCTGCAGTTTAGTTAATGTTGAATAATTAGGTGTTTTATCGTTGTGCTGAAGGTTTTACATCGTCTGTTCCACTTTTTATATAAGCTCTTGTGTTATGCATAAAAATTAGGATATAAATAAGGGAGAAATGCTTGTTTTGCTTGAATATCTCTTTGGAGATAAGCTTTAATACACATAAAGAGATTCGTGGTGCTACTAGTGTGTGGATAAAATTATTATATAGTTTAATCATTAGATCATGTTTAGATCTAATTGTATCTAGGTGTGTTTGCTGTCACTGTTGTATCTTTAATGAAAAGAAATAGTATTCACAAAATGCCCCACAAGAGCAGATGATATAACTGTACATAACACAGGCTCAGCCATTGTGGAAAGACTTTGCCAGTTAATGTACATTTAAATAGTATGATAAAAATCTTCTCTATTGATGAATGCACACAGCTCCTCTATAGGAGCAGAGGCTCCCTTGTTTCATTAAGAAACTTCATATACATAACTAGATGTTCATGCACAGAGAGCTGCTTTCTGTGCCTTCCAAATATAGAAATGCATTTTCACAAGATGGTCAGAGATGAATAGTCCATATGCCTGAGCCCACATGTTCTTTCAAAGTTGAAGACTGTCAGGCAAATTAAAACATTATCAAGTTTTCTGACTTGTTGTTTCTTGACTGCAAGCATTTCAAGCCAAGGAGTGATTTGAAACATGCATCAGAATATGCTTATGAATTAACCCTTCGTCAGGGTCAATTGCTGAACAGGATTTGTGGAAGGGGACAATATTTCTACAAAGCTTGGTTAATTCTGCAAAAGCTTAGTAGTTTGGGCTGAAATCATGTCATTTAATTAGAAAACAAAATAGAACACATGCAGTATAATTCAGCACTTCTCAAACTTGAGTAAATTATTAAAAATTAGGCAATAGTCGGGTTTTTTTAGAAGGGCAATGACACATGGACTCATGACCGAATCACAACATGGATGTATAACAATAGCACTTAGACTTATATACCACTTCACAGTGCTTTCCCAGCCTCTCTAAGTGATTTACAGAGTGAGCATGTTGCCCCCAACAATCTGGATCCTCATTTTACTGACCTCAGAAGGATAGAAGGTCGGGTCAACCTGGTCAAACAAATATCAACAAGAGAAAGCCAGGTCCCTTTCAACTTGGAAAGAGGAATAAAAAACCTACAGGGTAAACTCTGGAATATATTTAAGCTCTAACATCTATTCCCCAAAACGAGTACTTAACTGCTTATGGATAAAAGTAGTGTGATTAGCATGGTAACACTATAGCAACTAACACTATATTTGATCTGCTTTTACTATCAAGCAGAATTCCTGAGTTTATTTGGACATGATAATCTACTTGATGTCTCCAAAAGTGGCTCGTAATTCATCTTTTCATATTATAGCTGACACAAATCTTGGGTCACACAAGTTACAGTATGGAGTATGTAGATAAATCCACATATATGGACTTTAATATTCTCAGAATATTTTTTTTCAAAGTGTTTTTATTCATTTTCTTAAAAAATAAATAAATAAGAAGCAACATGTTAAATATTTCGATCAACATGATCGAACTGGGTATACATTTTTATGTACCTTTCATCAATAATTATCAATTTTACTAATGCAAATTCACACCTACTCCTTGCATCTCTTGTCTAATAATCAGACGATTAGACGTCTAATAAAAACGATTGCATGTTTTAAAGTATACTGATTCTTCTTTGTCTTTCAATATCAGAGTCAATCTGTCCATTTCTGCACATTTTAAAATTTTTCTAATTATTTCTTCGTACTGTATTGTTTTTTCATTTTTCCAGTTTTGTGCAAAGACAATCCTAGCTGCTGTCAGTATGTGTACAATCAAATATAAATATTGTTTATTAAAATCTTCTGGAACAATACTCAACAAGAACAGCTCAGGTTTAAAATTTATCTTTATTCTCAACATTTCTTGTAACCACTTAAGTATTCTTTTCCAGTATTTTTCAGCATATGTACATGTCCACCACATACGCACCTGTATTATTTTTGCACTTCCGACATCTATCTGACACTTCTTTACCCATCTTAGCCATTTTAAATATGTGTCATATGCCATCTATAGAACATCTTATATAAAAAAAATTTATATGCTGTAGTTTTCGTCATCCTTAAGTTTTCCCCCCATAAATTCTGCCATCTCTCAATATCAATAGGATATCCATAATGTTTAGCCCGTGTTATCATTGTCTCTTTTACTTGTTCATCTTCCATTTTTCTATCTAGTAGAAAATTATACATTTTTTTATTAACATCTCATCATTAGTCAGTGGTAACTCATAAAATTCTGTCAAGCCTGTTTCAAATTCTTCTGTTTTTGCATCTTTATTATATCTATTTTTTAATTGCATATATGACCACCGTGTAAACTATGAGCATCTGATAATGTTGCTTTGCAGAAGCTAAACAGATCTGGTTTACAACAATATTCAAAAATAAGAAGAATAATCCCAGCATTTCACCTTGAGTTTCACAGTGGAGGATAATACTAGTTGCACAAGGAGTACCTTTTTAACTTAAAATGATTATAACGAGGAGAACCAGAATATTTATTATCTGATCTGCTTTACAAATGAAATTAAACTATATATACAAATGAAACAGTTAAATGTTTAAACTGATAACAGCAAGCTGTTGCAAGTGGATTTTCAAATGCTACTGCTGCAAACCTCTATCTCCCTCTTTCATCTCTTCATACAATTGAATGATCTTGGCATATCTCAGACAAGAACCTGACATTTTGCTGTTGTTTCATCGTATTAAATCTACTGAGCCACCTACAGCATTAAGATAAACAAAAATCAGTTTCCCTTTGAATGGTTATATTTTTCTGAAATCTGTGGTTAACTACTTTTAAAAACATCCGATTGTGGGGATTTATAGACAGAAAGAGACCTGAGCTAGCCAAATAGATATCTTCTATGTGATCTTTCTATGTATAAAAATGAAAATGTTAATCCAAACGTTTGCTGCCATATTATCTCAGATAACTTTCAACATAAGTATTTAATAGGAACAGTTGGTTGAAACAGAACCATTAAACACTGATTTCATTTTATAAGCAAGTATGCAGGCTATTGCATGTTTATCCTATGTATATTATAAATTACATCCAGATTTGTGCTGAATTGCTGAAATACAGTGGGAAGTTAAAACCTTCCATTGACTACAGACCTCTCAATCTACCCAGAAGAATTATGATTAAAATAAAATTGGGGTTCAGAAACAGCATATTGTAGCTTGACCTCCTGGCTACAAACTGGAGCAATCAAGTGGTTTGCTTATTTATTTAACCACATTTACTGATCACTGCAATCCCAAAGGGTTCTCAGTAGTTTACAAGATGAAGTATTTAATGAATGCAAACAAGTATTTAAAAACACCCAGATTAAAAGTTGCACAAACCAATTAACCGAAATAAAAAAGAAATTAAACAGCAAAGCCAAACCATAACCCAACCAAGATTCTAACGTGGTTCAAATGCTCTCCAGAAATCCTTGGTTTTAAGCTTTCATTGCTGCCTTTAATGAAGGGCTCCCCAACCTGCGATCTGCAACCCACCAATGGCCTGTGAGGGGTTTGCAACTGTGCAGTGGAAATGGCCAGTGAACATATGCATGTCCACACACTTCCTCACTTGCCCAAGCAGCAGGAGTACATGTGTATGCATGCTCCATTTGCGTGAGCATCAGGTGTGTGTGCATGCCACTCACGCAAACAGAGCTGTGCACATGCTTGCCAGCTGCTTGTGCAGTACCATGCCGTCTCCTCCTGTTAGGGTTATATGGGTTTAAATTTATTTATTTACATCTACATTTAATGGGGTTATGGTCCCCTTAAGCACCTAACTGGTTAGTTTAAAAAATGGCTGACTAGCTGAGTCATGCTGAGTCATGCTAATTGCTTAGAACCAGGATGCTTATTATGAAAATATGAAAGTATGAGACTCCTTCCTTCAATATTCTACGACTTTGCTTTGCTTCTGTATTTGATCCTGTGTGTTGCTGCTGAAGATTGCTGACCAATTTTGTTGGTGAAATTGCTGGTGAAGACTACTTGCTAACTTGGTTAGTAAAAGGACTGCTTGATTGTGCATGATAACTGGACTGTTGATTTAGAAGACTGGACTGTGTTTAACTTTCTGTTTATAAAGACTTTTATACCTACTCTACCTGTGTCTGTGTGATACTGGTTTCCATCACTACTTCCTAACCCACAGTGTTTTTCGCTGCACGCACCATTTGCTTGTTCCTAACATTGGTTCTAAGCCTAGGGGGCTAACAAAAGGCACCTATTTAATATAACAAAATTTAAAAAGCTTATTTAATTATAACAATTGTAAATGCTTATTTAATCATAATCAAATTTTTAAAGGTTGTTTAATTGTAACAAAATTATTAAAGTTTAATTATTACAAAATAATTGAATTTATTTAAGTATTACACATTTTAGCATGATATTTGTTCCTGCTTGTTTGAAATAAGTTTATGAATTTTTGGCTCCAATGATTTATTGCAAGATGGAGAGCTGTTTTTATTTCAAGTCTAGACCAGTCCCGAGATTTAATGTTGTGACAGATGAAAATATTTTTTTGCACAAATATGTTGCTGAAAATTGAATCAAATTTTTCATTGCTTTTTCACTCAGCAATGAATATTCACTTTTTATGGAAAGCCAATTATTAAAGTCAAACTATTTGATGTCATAAAGTATTACAGTTAAATAAAATGCAGTGAAACTTTGGATTGTGTACATAATTGATTCTGGAAACATGCTTGTAATCCGAAGCACTCATATATCAGAGGGAATTTCTCCATTAGAAATAATGAAAACTCAGATGATTCGTTACACAACTCAAAACTATTCATATAAAAATGATTTTATACGAAACAAAGTAAAAATAAAACAAAATAATCTGCACTTTACCTTTGAAAAGACTAGCAAAACACAAGCACCAATTCTTAACTTTCCTCCTTTAAATTCTTTAATAAAACCAGTAGTAACGGTCACTATCGGTTCTTGCATTGTTTTTCCCCACTTTCCTCAATTTCAAAGAAATCAACAGACAGATGCTTGAGAGGAGCTCTTCGACATTCCCCCCCTCCTCCATTTTTCCAAATGGTTCTGCTTCAGATTCAACCAGAAAAGATAGAATTCTTGATCTGCAGAAGCTCCGAGCTTCTGGGTCATGTTCAACAATTTTGTTGAATTAACATTAACTAAAAAAAAAATTAAATTGGATTTTGAATAAATGTGCAATTAATTATTAGCTTTGAATTTTACTGTTACTATCTTCCTTAGTGGGTAGTGCAAACCGCTATACCAAATAATGCTATTTATAAGGGGTGGGAGTGGGGGGGCACTGAGGATGAGTTTTTAGTACCAGGAGAACAGTGGACTGAAAAAAGTTTGAGAACCACTGGTCTACTATAGTGTTTCATATTTTTGGCTAGGCAAAGGGTATCTTTTGCAACAGTAAATGTTTCTCTAAAATTCAAAGGATCAAGTTCTTATCAGCTCCACACTGAACACCAGTGCCAAAGTTTAAAGACGACACGTGGTTTTTAACGTTTTTGTTTCATACCATTCAAACAAAGTGTGTCTGAGAATTGCACGAAAGCCGACCCTTTTAGCTCGTCCTTGCTGTGAAACATAACACTTTGGAGGTGGGGGGGAACTGGAGCGGAATGAGTTTGGCTGCCTCTCATATGGGACTCTAATATGTTTTCGCCTGATTAATACACGGGCAACGTTTTCTTCTGCCCCTCTCCAATGCCGGTCGTGATAAATTTAAGTCATTCATTGCTGCACCATGACGTTGCATGTTTCCGTCATTCGGACATCGAAAGGCAGCCCAAAGATGGTTTAAGATTTTTTATTTATTAAATTTGTTTGTGGCCCATCTCGTTATAAGGTGACTCTGTGTGCCTCATTACTTTGGAATGTAAGGAGGTGGAATCTGCCAGTCAGAATCAGAATGGCCAAGGGGTGGCGAGGAGCGGCCCAAGCCCGCCGGGCCAGCGGGCGGCTGCTTTGATCAGGCGGCTCGGGGACCGGCGGAAGGCAAGTCCTCGCCTTTTCCCGGCGAGGCTGACGAAGGGAACCCTCGCTCGCGCGCCCTGGCACCTGACCCTTAACGACCCCCGCCCGAGGGAGACCGCGCGGCAAGCCGGCCGCCATTTTGTTTCCTAGACGGACGATGAACCGCCACTTTCGCCCCGCCGCTTTTCCCTTTTGGGCTCTGCTTGTGCTGTGCAGGGAAGCCGCGCCTGAAGCCCTCAACCCTACCGACGGTGAGCCTGGCCTCACTCCGTCCTCGCCGGGCGCCGAGCTCGACCGTGGGTCGCTAACGTGTCGCTCAGGACGGGGCGGCCTGTCAGATTGCGTAAAAAAACCGTCCCCGGAGCGCGCGGGGGCTAAAGGCGTTTTCGGAAACGTCTCCTCGGCGGGGGAAGTTGCGAGCGCTCCCGAAACGGAGGCGCCCGCCGGGCTCACCTACTGCCTTTTATGCAAGGGTGGTGGCTCGCGAAAGGCTCACCGCCACCCCATCAATAGGGGCGAAAGTCTGGGGGCCTCCCGTTGTCGGAAACGTCTTCTCGGAGGGGGAGGTTGTGAGCGCTTCCGAAAAGTTTCTAGCTTGGTGGCTTGACTGCTGTACCAAAGTGGCTCCCATTCCATTGTTGCTAGATACTAGTTTGCAGTCAAAATAAAATTATGTAAACTAGTATAGTGTTACATTTTCCAGTTTAACTGGGAAGGTTTGAGATCAAAACTTCACTGATTTACCAATTTCACTGGGTAACTTTGTGCACATTTCTTAGCCTAACAAAGTTTTTGTAAAGATATTACAAGGGAAAGGGAAACTCATTATGGTACTGTATTTTGATCACCATGGAGGAATTGTATCATAAATTAAGCTCAGTTACTTTCTCCTGTCTTTTACTGAGGCATCAATTGTGAGCTGCCTGTGAGTTCAGAATTAGGTATTTAAACACCTGCAGATGTTTTGGATTACAACTTCAGATCTCTTTACTGCTGATCCCATTGACTGGATCAAAGTATTAGCCAAGTTGTTGACTTTATTGCTGCTTCAGTTCAAATCTCTTAAGTTGGACAACTCTTTTAATAATGAAAGCTAGTTTATTTCAGAATCATTAATCTTAACATTATCTGGGTCCAGTAACAGCAAATATTTCCTACCTGGATAAGTTGTTCAAAGGTTCTTCGGTTATTACTTTATGCATAATGTTGATGTTGATTTTTGAGCTATTTTAGAATAACTGAAAATTAATATAACTGCATTTTGATTTCCAGAATGTGGAGCAAGGCCTGCTGTTAATGTAACAGTAGAGACTCAAACTCTAGGTGGACATGTTACTCAGCTTGGAGCATGGCCATGGCAAGTTAGTCTTCAGATTTATAGTATTACATCAACTCGATATCATCATGCATGTGGCGGATCTTTAGTTAATAACAACTCGGTACTGACAGTAGCACGTTGCATTAAGAAATGGATGTATGTATCTTTAATTTCTAAATCTTTCTGTTCAGTTTGAAGATTTTAAATAAATGATTAAATTATATGGACTTATATATGCAAGGAGAGATTCAAAAGTGTTTTAGAAAACCTCTAGCCTTAATAATACTTGTCCAAATTTTTTTTCTCAAACTAGATAAAATAAAACTAGATGGTATAGGATTTTCTACTTGAGCAGCGGCTTGGACTAGATGACCTCCAAGGTACCTTACAACTCTAATTCTGTTCCATCCAACAGCTTTTAACGCACACAAAAAATATATTAGAAAAGAGCAACAGATAAAGAATTCCTATATCTCTTTTCCTTGATAGTTAAAATACTGTTCACTGGTTTGTCACTTGGCAGAAAAGTAAGCTAGGATGAAATTTTTGTTAGGGATAGCTGTTAATTGTTATCATTCCAAAGGTATGATACCACCAAATGGGGATCTCTTTATGTAATATGAGTTAAAGAATGAGGTTGGTGTATTCCTACAGCATTGTTTCTCTCCCTTCCCACCAAATATCAGAAGCTTCTGGGAAAGCATTTGCCAATCCCCAGCTCTTAACTGTGCTGGAGCTTGGGAGCCTGAGCTGGGGCTGTAGGTTGCTAGATCATCAACTTTCATGATTCACTCAAAGCTTTGCACAAGTTCCAGCTGTGGTTAGAATTCAGTATTGCAAGCTAACTCTGCCCACAGCCTGAGTTCAATCCTGACCAGCTCAAGGTTGACTCAGCTTTCTGTGGTCAGTAAAATGAGGGCGCAGATTGTTGAGGCAATAAGCTGACATTGTAAACAGCTCAGAGGGTGCGTAAAGAACTATAGAGCAGTATACAAGTCTATTGATATTAATCAACAGGTATTAGTAAAATTGTGGAAAGGGAGATTTAAATTTTGGTGGGGCCCAGCTTATAAAGACAAAGAGGGAGGGGGGATACATTGAGAACGACAGCTTTCTCCCCTTCTTGGTATGTCTTTCCCCACACTTGCTGACTCTTAACTAGCCTATTTAAATATGAATTTAGTTTTCTTCTGAAAGAGCCTTAACCTGGTGATTAAAAGTAGTCTGATAAACACATTACAAGCAGGTGTGGGATGAGCATGGGAGTCCCCAGTCATATAGAACTCATATGTACCGTGTTTCCCCAAAAATAAGACCTCCTCTGAAAATAAGACCTACCTACATTTTTGCCTCTTGGAGGAATATAAAGCATCGGCCGAAAATAAGATCTCCCCAAAAATATTATTTTCGGGGGATGCCTTATTTTCCAGGAAACACGGTAGATCGCCGACC
>JANHFO010006123.1:6724-17365 GCA_032468095.1 Pareas carinatus | reverse complement strand
ATGCTGGCTGAGGAATTCTGGGAGTTGAAGTCCACAAGCCTTAAAGGGACCAAGGTTGGAGGCGTCTCCTTTAGAGCAGGGGTCCCCAACCCTGAGCACACAAAGTCACACTCCCTCCAGTCCATAGAAAATCCTTTCTCCATGGAACCAATCCCTGGTGCCCCAAAAGTTGGGGAAAAACGAAAACAGATAAAATTGACCAGAATTAATCAGTAGTGGTTCAACAGGAACTATCCATTTTGACAAGAACTGCCAACAGTAATAACAGCAAAATTCTGTACCTTTTAGAGCAGTGGTCACCAACCTTTTGGACCTCAGGGGCCACTAAATTTATAATTTTAAATCCCGCAGACCACTAATGTTTTTTTTAAAAGATACATTTGTAAAATAAATGATCAGACAGCTTCCATTTTATTAATATAAAAGATACCTATTTAATATAAGAAAATATAATATAACAGAATTTAAAGAGCTTATTTAATTATAGCAAAATCATAAATGCTTATTTAATCATAACAAAATCTTTAAAGGTTGTTTAATTGTAGAAAAATTATCAAAGTTAGTTTAATTATTACAAAATAATGCAAGTTTCTTTAAGTACTGCACATTTTAGTGTGATATTTGTTCTTGCTAGAGAGACATACAGACAGACAGACACATACACACACAGAGAGAGACAGAGAGAATGAAAGAAAGAGAGACAGATAGACAGACATACACACACACACACACAGAATGAGACAGACACACAAACACACACATACACAGAATGAGAAACAGACACACAGACACAGAAAGAGGCATAAAGAGAGAGAGAAAGAGAGAGAGAGAGAGAGAGAATGAGAGAGAGAGAGAGAAAGGGAAAGAGACAATGAGAGAAAGACAGAGAAAATGAGACATACTCACACACAGGAACCATACAACTATACAAAAAAATTCAAATAACCTCCAGATTTTCCTGCGGACCACCAAACATTTCTCACGGCCCACTGGTGGGCCCCGGCCAACAGACTGGAGACCACTGTTTTAGGTAGAAGCATTAGGCCTGTAGTGAAAAATGAGTCTGTGTTGTACACATGACTGTCGCTTGATTGCCCAATGCTGAGCCCAGGTTTGTAGACTTACCTTGTTGGACAGCAAAATACAAGTCCTGTATTTAAACAGACTTCTTAAAACTGGTACTCTCTCTTCAGCTGTGAGATTTTGTGGGTGATCGTGGACCAGTCTCTCTTTCTCAGACAAATGATATGGCCATGTCGCTGTTTGGTGGAAATCACATATTTTAACTACACATTTTAAATGGCAGGAAAAGCTTACAGATCAAGTAAAATGCATATTTTATACACCAAAATTTCACCCTGGGAATCCTATGTAGGATTGGAAATAGTTTCTCCTTAAAATTTTGGAGAGCTAGTGTAGAAAACAGCCCCCAAAGTTCACTTAATTGATAATGTAGGTATAATGTCTGCAACAGTATTTTTAAACATGAGGCTTCCAAACCAACAGAAAGCTATTTGCAAAAGGGGGGGGGGAATAAGAGCCCACATTTTTCTGTTACTGAACTTCTCTTTCAAATTCACCCTTGGTGTGGCCTATGAAAAGGTGTGTTCATTGGGAGTACCGGAGAGTGAGAACAGAACAGTACTGAGGATACAAACAAAGCTACTTGTGTGTATAACTTCAGGTCAGAAGGTGAAACTTCGTATTCAGGAGCCAAATTGCTGGCCAAGGCATAGCAGGGAAGAGAGGTGGCCCTTTCTCCTGAATCAGCTGAAGGAGGTAAGATTTTACATAGGTCATCAAAATCTAGATAGCAAAAACTGAGCAGACATTTAAGCTACTTTTTTGCCTCTCCCACCATAGGCCGTGTAAATAGGAATGGAGCCCCACTACCTGAAGGACAAGAAAGCTCCAATTGCCTAAGTAAAAGTAAAGGCTCCCCTTGCACATGTGTGCTAGTCGTGTCCTACTCTAGGGGCGGTGCTCATCTCCGTTTCTCAGCCGAAGAGCCAGTGCTGTCCGAAGAGGTCCCTGTGGTCATGTGGCCGGCATGACTAGATGCCAAAGGCTCACGGAGCGCTGTTACCTTCCCACCAAAGTGGGCCCTATTTTTCTACTTGCATCTTCACATGCTTTCGAACTGCTAGGTTGGCAGAAGCTGGGGTGAGAAAGGGGAGCTCAGTCCATTACGTGGTGCTAGGTGTTGTGTTCAGGGGGAGGGCTTTGCCCAGCGCGGGAAATGCCAGCCCCCCAATTGGCAGCCTGACACCCCGACCAGCCATATAAGGAGCAGCCAGCCTGTGCTGCGCCACTTCTGATCCCGACCACCATACCTTAATAAAGTATTCAACTCAGTCGTGCCTCAGCTTCGTTCCTCGCTTCACCCATCTAACACATTGTATTTTTCACCTTCTTTAATCAAAGCAGTCAGTAATAGCCATCTCTGCTAACTACATCAACTTTTGCAGCCATTCGTCCATTGTATGGATCCAAATTTTGATCACATGACCATGGGGATGTTGTAATGATTCTAAGTGTGCAAAAGGTTTGTAAGTTCCTTTTTCAGTGATGTAAGTTTGAACGATCACTAAATGAACTGTTGTAAATCAAGGACTACCAGTACTGAGATGAAGAAGACTGAAAAGTTCAGGACTGGATCAAGTTGATGAAATTCTTAAATGGAAAGAGATGAAAAATTAAGGAAAGAAGGCAAAGAAGTAAGGGATGGTTTGCAAAGATAAACAAGTATGAAGAAATAAAGAAAATGTTCGTGTTAGCTGGACATTTTTTCTTCCTTCCTTCCTCTTCTTCCTCCCTTTTTTCTTCTTTCTTTTTTCTTCTTCCTTCTTTCTTTCTTTCTCATACACACCTTCATATTGTTCATATTCTTTCTTATATACAGCTTCATATTGTAATAGATGGTAACTGGAATTTTTGAGAAATAGGATCCTTAATAATATCTTGAAAAGAGAGGAGTCATACTACTAAAGATCCAGATACCCTAGAAATATTCAAGGTTAGTGTGAGAATTAATTATCACAATCCATGAAAAACTCACAACAGGAAAAGTGATTGTTACAAAAGAAAAACAAGTGTAAGCCAAGTAGGCTGTTTCATAGTGGAAAAGAAAACAAAATTCAAAGTTGTTTGAACATTGCTTCTATCTATATATGGATTGTTCCTATATCATAGTAGTTGTTGAAATTCTTTGATTACAGCTTTGATGTTGGGTTTTCCCCTCCAATAGATATCAGTTATCTGCAGTTCTTGGATTTCTTATGAGCTTCGTGTAAGTAGCTCATTTCTGCCTGAAGGATGATAATTCTAGAAGAAAAATGAGGAACAGAAAACACTCAGAAATGATTCCAGAGAAAACTTGTCATCAATAAGCACATTTCATTAAAAAAAGTGGTACAACTCACTTTCATGCTGTGAAAAGCCAGTTTCCATGAGAACAGCACAGCATAGCAGGGAGAATTCAGTGTACAAGCAAACATTTCATGCAAATTCAGCTTTTTCCAAAGTTCTTTACTGATGCTCTAGGCCAGGGATAGGGAACTTTGGTCTTTTTATGACTTGTGGACCTCAGGTCCCAGAATTCCTGAGTCAGTCAAATAAGTGAATCAGAATCTGAACTGTAGCACTAATAAAAATCTGTTCAGGGCAATTCCAAACAGAATGAAATACCTTGTCAACTTCTTTGAGCTTTGCAAAATGTCAAATTAACCTTATGGAATTGTCACTGGTCACATCATTTCCTTATACATCCTTGTTAATAAATTAAATATAATGAATTCATAAGACTTCTGCATATTCATATTCAAAAGGGAAAAAACATTTCCGATTTCTTGGTTTTCATGTTTGTGACTTGAAATTTTTTGTCAAAAGAGAGAAGAACATCAATGAACTTTTCAGGAGTGGAATAGACATTTACATTCACATTTTTTCTGTCATTGGGCAATTTGCTCTCAATATTATAGCCTAGGGAAGGGGAGAAGTGTCCTAAAAATTAAGATGGGAGTCTAAACTCATGATGGAAAGTGCCATCTTGATTTTTTTAACGTATGCCCCAAAGCCTCCTTTGCTTCTTACAACTTCAGCTGAGTACTAAGTGAAAGGACTCATGAGAAAATTCCTCCTTGCGGCTTTTTTTTTAATAGTAGGAAGTATGGGCAATCACAGAAGCTTTAGAGTGATGAAAACACATGTAGCAGAAAAGAATAGCTGTAGTAAAATCTGCTGACCCAATAATAAAATAAGCTCAAAAATATCTTGAGAGAAATTCATGCGTGGATGGGTCGGGAGACAGGAAAATCAAGCATCCTTAGAATAAGAAAAAGAAACTAAAATCTTTTTGGTAGAAAATAGAACTGTGGCAAGGCAGATATTAGCTAAATATTGCTTTATATCATAGTATGAAAAAAAACCCTGATGTAATCCCATCAGCATGTTTCATAGGTGAAAAATCCCCACAAATTTGCTATATCTATAATTATTTTTGAATCTCTTAAAAAACAATCTCCACCCAGTTGTCCTTTTAACTCTGTGACATTCTAAATCTTAGTTTATTATTTGCAGCCATGGCATCAGCAGCAAATGGTATTAGTAACTGTCCTGTTTAAGAAATTAACACACTTTTGTGGTCACGTATGTAAATATTGATGCAATTGTAGTTAGGGCATCTTATATTAGGGGGAGAATAAAAAAATTGCAACTGGTTCTTTGGCTTTAATTTATTTTTCTTTATTACACATATTGATTAACTGTAACTGTATCATGGTAAGAAATTGGTCTTTGCTTAGAATCATTTAAGACTTTGGCATTTATTCGGTCTACCATTGCATTCTGACATTGGCTAATGACTTATTGTAATTTGCTTTTGAAGTTATAGATTCCAAAAAGTACTTTTAATTATATGTTCCCTTTCTACACACCTCCGTGAATCTCTGTATTTGTTAAGACAAATGATCCTTATTTTTAGGAACATCCTGAAGAATTCCTTCTTTATTTTTGCTATTCAGTGACAAGAATAGATATACAGTATATTGAAATGCAGGCTATGTATCAGTATACTCCTACTTCAGACTCTCCATAACAAACTTGCAGCTCTCTGTTATCTAGAATGCCATTAAACAAAACACGAACAGGTTTGGGCAAATATCAAGGTACTCATTCAAAAATATCAATATGGTACACTGAATGCTCATTATGACTGAAGGCTCAGGAATCTATGAGAAAGTATAAGTAGCTGTAATATAGCACAACAGATGGCTGATTCTGCTTATGTCCTCTTCTCTTTTTGTAATGAAAGGAGGAGAGTCCTTTGGAACCATGAACATGGTTCCAGGGGTCCTATGCTGTGCAAGAAAATTACATCTGAGTGCCCTACGTATATTCCCCATGCAAAGATAATGAAGAATTCTAATATGTATCCATCCCAGAAAGTATTGCAACCTAAGTGGAAATAACCACTAAACATTCTCATCCCAACCCTCACGACTGAAAACACCACGACTGAAAATGCCACACAACTTGCCTTACAATGGAAAACACCACAAATAACTTTCTGTTGTAAAAAAGTCTCCAGACTCTAAATAGTTGGAACAGCATGGTTTAAAGAGAACCCAAAATATATTTTTTTTTCAAAATGTTTTATCCAACAAACAATATGTTTTTAGCAAGCAAGCTCTATATTCATGAGTTACTTTATGATATGATCTATAATATTGTCTTCAAATTTATAATGTCCTGAGCTATATCGAAACTAATGTTTGCAATCATTTGTCCTCTGGGTATCAACTTTTTTTTTAGCAAAATGGGAAGTTTATTCTTTCTGTTTCATAAATCTGTAATTCTAAATGTTTATTCATTGTTAGAAGCTTACAGTAGAACTAAATCTGAGTGAGGGAGCCCACATTCTCTTACAATTAACCAATAAACTAATTTTTACTAAAGTTTTGCCAAGCAGAGAAAGAAAGAAAGAAAGAAAGAAAGAAAGAAAGAAAGAAAGAAAGAAAGAAAGAAAGAAAGAAAGAAAGAAAGAAAAAGAAAGAAAGAAAGAATGAAAGAAAAGGGCAAAAGTGCAAAAAGAAAGAATTGAAAAGAAAAAATAGAAGGAAGAAACTTCTGACTTTCTTCATAGTAAATATAAGTAGAACGTTACAAAATTATGTCATATTCTGTGATTACAAAGAATCCTTTTTTCCCAATTATCTATTTTTTTCTAATCATCGAAACCATGAATCATAAGTGCATTCTTTCCAATAAAAAATATTAATTAAAAAAAAGCATAAGTGCATTCTTTCTGTTTCATGCAAAAAGACTACAAGATGTTTCCAATCATCCAAAAATGTAGATATTATTCTTTCTTTAATCAGAGAAGTTAATTTATTCTTCTCTGCACATTAGTCACCAACTTAGACTGGTCATCTTGACCAACCACTCAGCTGTTGCCAATGGTGTTGGGACATATTTGAGCATGCAATAGTGTTTCGGCAATTGTCATATATAAAACTTTTTTCTAGTTACATGTCCATTAATTTCAAAAGAAAGATTTCCAGTTTCAGTTGTACTTTAAAATTTTCTGAATTAATGATTGCATTTGTATCCAAAGTGTTTTTTATTTTTTAATTGTCCACGAAACTCATGTTGTTCACATTTCCACAAAGATTCAAAATACATTCTAGTCCATTTCTTTGAAGACAAATACTCGTACATCATTTTATAAAAATACTCTTTAAGGGTAGAACATAAAGTATGCTTTTATTCTTTCAACCGCCAACCATCATTTTGCCATTGATTCATTTGCATATTCTAGTTAAAAAAGTTCACTTATCATATAAATAAATAAATAAATAAATAATTTTATTTATACCCCGCCCTTCTCCCGAAGGACTTAGGGCGGCTTATCACAGATTCTTTCACTTGTTCTTCTTTTGTTCATATTTCTGTAAAAGATCATACATTTTAGCAAAAACATGTTCATCATTAGTAGAGAGTTCAAATTCAATCTATACAAAACCATATCTTTTATCCACCTTAAACCTTTCTATGAATTGAATATAAAAAATCCACTGACAAGAATATCCTTCTGCTATCAAATCTTCTCTTGATTTCATTTTACAGTCACCTTGGCAAATTCTAGTTCATATTGGTAGGTTAGTTATTCATGTTTACTTATTATTTCTTATTTCTAAAATGCTTCTTGTGCCAAAAGCCATAACGATATTGAGTTTATATTTTTTTTCCATACTTTAACTATCTAACATAATGATTTTTAAAGTCTACATTCACCTTAGCTTTAACATACTATAGAATAATTAACCAATAAATAGAAGTCTGTGCTATTTATACATGCAATTATTAGCTGGAGAACACTGAATTACAATTCCCTGAAGACTTTGCATCTCATTAATTAGTCTTCCCCCATGCTACATAATTGCCAATCCATAATTCTTCCGAGAAAAAAATGCATTACTTTTTTATTATAATTTGCATGTAAACTATCAAGTTTAAACTCACTTTAGCGTGATAGCACTATAAGAGCAAGTCTGTCTTCCTTGTTGAATAATACTTGCATTTTTATTAAATGTCTTGGATCAGATTGGAGATTTGTGTTTGCACTGAAGTTCTCCATGATTTATTGTGACAAGATTAGGTCATACAAACATTTTTAAAATAATGATTTACATGGGAAAGATGCCAGAACTTAACTTCTTGGCCAGGCAATTTGTCTTGTGAATGCTTCAGTAAATATTGAGTGTATGACTTAGAACTCTGTCTCAGACAATATTTCAAAAAATATTCAAGGATTTAAGGGAACGCTTTTGTCACTTGGTATTCTTGAACAAAGAATGTGTCAAGAGGACTTTTTAATGTTCTCATATTTTTCTGGCCCCTCCATTTCAGGGGGGGGTAGAATAAGACATTTGAACTTCCCTTTTATGTTTTTGAGTACCTATAATGTATTCTAGAGGACAATCAGTATTTAAAATGGCAGTCACCCAGGGATGGAGATTAAATTCATTTTGTTATAAGTATGTATGCCTGCACATTTAGGGTTCTGTTCCTGTATTGTGTGAATACAGTTTCTTCTGTGTTTACAGTTGCAGGAGGATCAGGGGAAAAGATTAGAAAGGAAAAGAGAGTTTCCTCAATTTTTATTTCATCAAAAGTTTGTTTATAATTATAGTCTATAACAGGTTTGGAGAGTTGAGCTTCAAAACTCATGGATTTCTGCACTGAAAAATTATCAACCAAATGGTAGAGCTTATCTAAAGGTCATTAGAAGCACCAACTCTTGTTTCTGTAGGAGATAGCATTTAGGGAGAAGTAAGACTTTTGATTCAGATCATTAAAAGCTATTATTTCCAATGCTAGCACCAATTCTGAAAATTAGCCAAATCACTAGCAAGCTGTCAATAAGGTACAGGAGGACATAAATTTGATCTTCTGCAAGATGTTAACAAATTACTCCAAAAGTTACATTTAGAGGAGAAAAGACATAATTCAAACATAATTCTATACCAGACTTCCTGAACTTGCTACTGTCCAAAACTGTTGAGGCAACAATTCTCAGAATTTCCAACCATCAAAACCAAGAAAAGTAGAATTAGGAAATTAGAATTAGGAATTAGGAAAGACTACTTTATATTTAACTAATTCTCTAAGCCCCATCTTTCAATACACATGAAATTCATTTTAGCAGGTAATTTGAAGTACTATTTGTAATTAGATATATCATAATTAGGAGTGTATTAGGCCATGTACATAGATCAATAGTCTTGAAATTAACTGAATGTGAGACAAGATGTTTTTGATACTAAGGAACAGAGCAATCATATCTACTGCTATGTAGAGATTTTCTTCTGGATATTGCATTACCACTTCTCCTTTCTTCTGATGAAAGTAGATTGTTCTTTCCAAATGGAGTTCAAATGAGATGAGAATTTTGGCAAAATTTGGTTTAATTTTTTTATCATACATGTAGAGTGCAAATGAATGTATTTAATTGCAGATGTATCTGTAACGATCCCATGTTTCATTGCATCTATGGCTTTCAGAGATTCTGCACTTTTCCTAGTTTCTCACATGCCTGTTATTATAAATAATAAGAAAAAACATTCAGATGAAAATTCTCCCTTTGGATTTTTCCAGATTTACAAAGGCATGAGCATTCAGGGAAACTTAAGAAAGTTGGGAATGTATGCCAAACAAAACTACCAGAAGAATAGTTTTCTCCAACATCAAGAGCACCAAGAGACAATAGATGAGAATTCTTAACCAGTTTAACAATAGTGTACAAAAACACCATTGGGAGAAAACAGAAGTCAGGTATGTCAGTGTATTAATTACACTGTAATTAATACAGTGCAATTTCTCCTTAGACACATTGAAGGTGTCCAAGTACTGATCTGGAAGCCTGCTGAGGGAATGAGAAGTCTTTGGATTCAGTAGATCAGTGGATTTTCCAGGAGGAACTGAGGAACTTTTCATTGTTTTGAGGGAGAACCATTGCAAATGGTTTGCCTTGCTGGTGGAACTGATCTCTGCTAACAAAAAGTTTGCAGGAACTGGGTATGTCTAGTTTAATGAAAAGAAGGACTAGAGGTGACATAGCGGTGTTCCAATATCCAAAAGGCTTCCACAAAGAATAGGGGATCAACCTATTCTCCAAAGAACTTGAAAGCAGAACAAGAAACAACAGATGGAAACTAATCAAGGAGAGATCCAATCTAGAACTAAGGAAAAATTTCCTGACAGTTAGAAGGATTGATCAATGGAACCACTTGCCTTCAGAGGTTATGACTGTTCCATCACTGGAGGTTTTTAAGAAGAGAACAACCATTTTTCTGAAATGGCATAGATTCTCTTGCTTGACCAGAGGGTTGGACTAAAAGACCTCCAACTCTATTATTCTATTATCCTGTTAGTTTTAATCCTTGTCACTCATCAAATTATGACTATAAAGGATCTAAATTCCAACCTAGAAAGTATCTTCCCAGTGCCGAAGGACAAGTTAAACTCAGTATTTGGGAAAGTAAATGATTCATAGTTAAAATGGTTTCAGCCCCGCAGCTGTGTAAACACAACTTAGATCCATTAAAATGTGTTTTTTGAAATTTAGTGGGTTTTTTTTGTTGAGAAAACTGCTTGGTTAATATTTTAATTATGTTCTAATAAATTTGCTGCCTTTAGGGGAGCAGACCCTAAATTTAGGAACTAAGTATCTATAATAGTACCATATTGGTACACATGAATAAGAATTTAATAAAATCTAATCTTACTTCTAATAATCCATTCAGAATTATCATGTATCTCGGTGCCTAGTACAAACTCATAAAGTCATTTTCTTGTTATCATGTTGGTGCAGAAATGGTAAATTTACTTTGAAGATAGCAATGTTTCCAATAATGCTACATAATTGTTTGATTACAATGATATTTTAGAAAGCTTTGAAAAATTGTTGTTAGCAGGCATAGCAATTTATTTACCCATTAGAATTAACAATGTGTTAGTTTGCTCTTTGTGCAATCAAGATTATATTCACTCTGTTGAAATGTGTATCCTCTCTTTTAAAGGGATTTTCATAGGCAAGTTCTTATTAAATCCTCCTCCTCCTCCTCCTCCTCCACCACCACC
>JANHFO010006122.1:378747-399174 GCA_032468095.1 Pareas carinatus | reverse complement strand
GAGGGAGCAGGTTTCCCGCCGCTTGACAGCTGATTTAAGCTGTCAAAAGCAGCTTTACGCAGCCTGGGGCTGGCGGACTACAAGAGTCCATCCGTCGAAGCCCACGGATCCACCAGAAGTCTAGACAAATAAGGTTTTTCATAGTGCTAATGCGAAGTTCCTGGAACACATAGGATGGGAGAAAATAGATCAGGATTATGTCATTATTTATCTATTTGTTTAAATTTTTGTATCGCCCTTCTCCCCGAAGGGACTCAGGGCAGTGTACAGCCATTTAAAACACACAAAAACATAAAACACATTTTAAGAACTAGTTAAAATAATATATTTTCATGTGGCTAAATTTAAAACCGCAATCTAAAACCAATTTAGGCCAAATTTACAAATTTAAAGTGTTTAAAATTTGATAATACATTAAAACAAGGAAAGGTGTGGTTAGGCCAAACCGGCCTGGATAAAAAGGTAGGTTTTTATGTCACGGCGGAAAGCACGGCGGTCAGAGATAACACAAATCTCTGGGGGGATGTCATTCCAGAGGGTGGGAGCTGTCACAGAGAAGACTCTCCCCCGGGGGTCGCCAGCTGACATTGTCTGGCCGACAGCACCCTGAGGAGGCCCTCTCTGTGGGAGCGAACAGGTCGGTGGGAGGTATTGGCTGGCATAATGCGGTCCTGTAGATAACTGGGTCCTAAGCCATGGAGTGCTTTAAAGGTCATCACAAGCACCTTGAAGCGCACCAGGAAGCCCACCGGCAACCAGGGCTGCTCGCGCAAGAGGGGGGCCACATACACCGTACCACTGGCCCCCATCACCACCAACGCAGCCACATTCTGTACCAGTTGGAGCTTCCAGACGTGACCCAAGTTGAGCCCCATGTAGAGAGTGTTACAGTAATCCAGGCGGGTCGTGACGAGTGCCTGAGTGACCGTCTGCATGGTGTCCCAATCGTCAAAGGGGTGCAACTGGTGCACCAGGCAAACCTGGTAGAAGGCCCCCCTTGTGACGGCTGCCACATGATCTACCAAGGACATCCAGGAGGACAACCAAGTTGCCGTGACGAGTGCCTGAGTGACCGTCTGCATGGTGTCCCAATCTTTAAAGGGGTGCAACTGGCGCACCAGGCGAACCTGGTAGAAGGCCCCCCTTGTGATGGCTGCCACATGATCTACCAAGGACAATCATACATCCAGGAGGATAACCAAGTTGCAGACCCTTTCCGTGGGGGCCAGGGTTTGCCCCCAATAGCCAGTGATGGAGTAAGCTGGCTATATCAGGACGCCGGCAGCCACAGCCACTCAGTCTTGGAGGGATTGAGTTTGAGTCTGTTGTGCCCCATCCAGATCCGCACAGCCTCCAGGCACTGGGACATCACGTCTTCACTTTAACCCTGGCCCATGGATGAGACGGCCTTTGCTTGTTGTTGGTTGTATCGGTGTTCAAACAATATTTTCCCTTATTTGAACACTGTCCAAAGGCAGCTTCAAGGTGTGTGAAATGTGTTAGGCTACATCACCTTGGAGGAAAGTGAGGGAACTGGCAGTGACTTGGAGCAAAGGCAATAGAGACACAATAATGATTGGTGACAGGAATTACCAATATCATGCTAGTATTTCTTTTAGCTGATTAAGTGGAGCGGTGGCCTAGAGGTGAAGACGTTCACTTCACACTCAGGAAGTTGAGAGTTCAATCCCAGGCAGTGACAGATGTTTCTCTACCAGGGTGAAAAGAGAACATATTTGCTGTTAACTCTGCATAGGCGTCAGGAAGGGTATCTGGTCAGTAAGCTCTCAGTTCTATCCAGTCATCCCACTTTTCCATCCTGAGAAAAGTGATTAGCTTTCATAACCTCTTCCACCCACCAAAAACCAAGCTTGGAATAGAAGTAATTCTGAAATGCACCTCCCCCACAAAATTCTCATCAGCCTCCAATACTGTTCTCCATATTTTCAGGACTAAGCATCTCAATATGAGTGTGAAGGTAAAGTACCTCAATAACGAGGGCTATCAGTTCGGATACTTCATGCGAGGGAAGCCTGGATCCCAGCCATCTGTGTTGATGCTTCATGGATTCTTACTCAACAAAGACATGTGGTTAGATACCATCAAGGTAGGTCTTCCTTTTATTCTAGCTTGGGTAGTACTGGTCTAACTTTGTGTACTAGATGTCAGAGAGGAAACCTTCTGTGTTCTTGCTCAAGTCCAGTTCCGTTTAAAGGAAATGCGTCAGTACTGTTCCTTGTGTCCCATCTGCCTACAGCCTTGTAGCCTGCTCGCCAATAGGCAAAGTGAGATGTGTAGAAGAGGAAGCAACATCACAATGATAAAGAAGGAAGTTATGGATGCTGTGTGTTGGAATACACTTTAGAACGTATTTTATTTATTTATTTATTTATTTATTTATTTATTTATTTATTTTATTTTATTTTATTTTATTTTATTTTATTTTATTTCGATTTATGTACCGCCCTTCTCCCGAAGGACCCAGGGCGGTGAACAGCTAACTAAAAAACATATATACAATAATTAAAATCAATTTAAAATAATTATAATTGGGCTGCATACAAAATTTAAAAGACCCTAAAATTTAAAAATAAAACTAAACCCCACTCCCCACTATAAAACCAAATCTTGAATTAAAAATACCCTGGGGAATCAGGACAGCCCGTCCTGGATTAAAAGATAGGTCTTGAGGGTGCACAGAAAGACTCGGAGATCAGAGATCATGCAAATCTCTGGAGGGAGTTCATTCCAAAGGGTTGGCACTGCCACAGAGAAGGCTCTACCCCTGAGGGTCGTCAGCCAACATTGTCTGGCTGACGGCACTCTGACGAGACCCATTCTGTGGGAGTGAACTGGCCTGTGGGAGATATTCGTTGGCAACAGGTGATCCTGCAGATACCTAGGCCCTATGCCATGGAGTGCTTTAAAGATAGTAACTAACACCTTGAAATGCACCCGGAAGGCCACAGGAAGTCAGTGCAGCTCGCGCAGGAGGGGGGTCACATGGGAACATCCCCTGACCCCCATAATCCAGAAGGACATCCAAGTTGCGGACCCTTTCTGTAGGGGTCAATAACTCACCCCCAATTGCCAGAGATGGAGTCAACTGGCTATATTGGGCTGCCAGAAGCTACAGCCACTCAGTCTTGGAGGTGTTGAGCTTGAGCCTGTTTCTCCCCATCCAGGCCCGCACAGCTTAAAGACACTGGGACATCACTTTCATGGCATCATTGAGGTGGCCTGGGGTTGAGATATACAGCTTAGTATCATCAGCATACTGATGATACTCCACCCCAAAGCCACGGATTATCTCACCCAGCGGCTTTACATAGATGTTGAACAGGAGAGGCGAGAGGACTCACCCCTCTGGCACCCCACATAGCAGGTGCCTCGGGGTCGACCACTGCCCTCCTGCCAACACAGTCTGCGACCGATCGGAGAGGAAGGAGGAGAACCACCGTAAAAGGGTGCCTCCCACTCCCATCCCCTCCAACCGGTGCAGCAGGATACCATGGTCGATGGTATCGAAAGCTGCTGAGAGGTCTAACAGGACCAGGATAGAGGAATATCCCCTATCCCGAGCCCTCCAGAGATCATCCACCAACGCGACCAATGCCGTTTCCGTACTGTACCCGGGTCTGAAACTGGACTGGAGCGGGTCTAGATAGACACTTTTATCCAGGTGCCACGGGAGCTGATAGGTCACCACACTCTCAACAACTTTCGCCAGAAAGGGAGGTTTGGAGACCGTACGATAGTTCACTAAAACAGCCAGGTCCAGGGAGGGCTTCTTGAGGAGGGGTCTCACCATCGCCTCTTTCAAGGCAGCAGGCACAAACCCATCAATCAAAGAAGCCTCAACCACTCCCTGGAGCCAGTCTCGTGTAACCTCCCCAGAAGCCAGCACCAACCAGGAGGGACATGGGTCCAATAAACATGTGGTGGCCTTCAGTCGCCTTAGCAACCTGTCCATGTCCTGGGGAGCCACAGGGTCAAACTCCCCCCAGATAATGGACTCAAGACCTGCATCCGTCCTCCCCTCCGGATCATGCCAGTCGGAGTCCAGACTCCTCTGGATCTGATCGATTTTATCATGCAGATTACAGCCAAAGTCCTCAGCATGACCTTCCAAGGGGTATTTTGTATTGCAACAATTAGAATTAGAATTAGAATTAGAATTAGCATTGGAATTGGAATTGGAATTGGAATTGGAAGTGGAATTGGAATTGGAATTGGAATTGGAATTGGAATTGGAATTGGAATTGGAATTGGAATTGGAATTGGAATTTATTCTCCAAGTATGTTTGGACACACAAGGAATTTGTCTCTGGTGTACATGCTCTATACTTACATACAGGCTATACTTGACAAACTGTGATTACAATCATAAGATATATTTATAATCATAAAGAACATTATGTCATGTATGCATTAGGTTCAATTGGCAAACCACAATTCTAATAATAAAATACATTCATAATCATAAAGTACATTCATTGTATCATCATTATAAAGTACAATCATCATGTCACAAAACACATTCATCATGCCCTACTATACTTTTTTTATATAGGTTTGGGATAGCCTATTTTTGAACAGTCATAGAATACTAATGATCAATCCACAAGTCAAATTAGGATACTAAACAACACAACTCTTACATATTTTTCGATGTAAGCAACAAGTTAATTGTCATACAAAAAAGAGACTAGGTAATAGGCAGTAAGTAATAGGAAAGATGAGAAGGGTAATAAAGATTTATTTACTCTAATCTTTACTCTGTAGTTTTAAGTCTAAACAAAGAATTTACCCTTCTCCCAAGATATGTCAGTCAATCTCCACCAACCATTCCGCCATAGTGTTTAATGCATTCTGCAGCACGGTCTTAAAAGTGTACCTCAGGAAAAAAAGAAAGAAAGCCCCACTATTCTAAATTAGTACTTACTATAATCCTCCCCAGGATTGGCTAACCAGTCAAGGACAAGCTTTGGACACAGTTCTACCACATTATTTCTCATACAAGCTCAAAGCGAAGGCTTGCTTGGAGGTAAGGTGAAATAAGGCCAGGCTATCTGAAGGACCATCCATCTCTAATTGTGTCTGCTTTTCCCATTAGATGCGACCACAACAGGCATGCTCCAGTTGCTTTTTCTTATTTTATATATTGTATTATTTTGTTATCTATCTTATGTTATAGCAGTGTTATCTTATAAGATCCAGGATGTGTTCTCTCTTTGTTGTAAGGTTTCTGCCCTTAGGAACAAAGCACACACACACACACACACACACACACACAAGATTCAAATGATCTCAAATTTGTTACTCTTTAGGAAGGTCTTTGAAACCTGGTTAATTCTTCAGACACAGGAAACTGAGATGTTAGGTAAGCCAGACCTGTGTTACTATTGTGTGAAAAAGGTTGCTTTTAATAGGCATTGGCCCACTGAACATTAGTTTAATGGATTGATTCTTGTTGTAATTGTATGTCATGACTTTGAATGTATAATTAGTCACCCAGAGTCATGTGAACGAAATGGGCAGCCGTAGATAGTGTTTCATGTAAATTAACAAAATAAACTAAGGAAAAGGTGTGAATATATTTTCTCGGTAGAAATCAGCAACCACTTAGAGATGTTAAAAACTGCATGTGTAATTGTCACATTTAAGTATCTCGTGCTGCACCTGGCAATATTAATATCTCTTCGGTCCTTCTATATATTATTCCCCCACTTGCTCTGTTCTCACGCGTTTGTCTGATTCCCTAATATTCTCAGAAGGAAAAACAGTTTTTACACATACTACTTACTCCACTTTATCAGTGTGAATTAATTCTTGAGGGGCATTTAGCAAGCTTAATTCATTAGCAAGTAAAGCTTCAATGCAACCCTCAGTTAGCATAACTTTTAACCATTGGCTTACAATGATAACCTATTCCAACAAACTCATCTCTTCCAAGAGACAGGCTGTCCTACTGGCAAACAGTTTTTATTTCTTCCATAATATTACCCAAAATTAGCTTCCTTGTCAATTCTATCCTTTGGTTTTAATCCCATAATATATATCATTGAGTATACAACTGCCCAAGTCAACTGTGACTCTTAGTAGCATACATTTTTTTAAAAAGGCTGCAGGACATTATACCAAAACAGAGGGAAAGACATACACCATGAACAAACTCAACATAGTTCAATCCAGACAGGTACCTTAACCTATTCCAGATCCTGGAAAACTGTCAGATGTTCAAAGATTATTCAAAAACTACTAGGAGAAGGAGACAGAAAATATCAGCATTCTAGGCCCAATGAGACAGTATTGCTTAAGAGGTGGGATGCAGAGTGAACCCAATCCGTGGAATCTTCCTGAATGCAGTTTTCAATGATAGCAACCGTAGGGAAGATTGTGCCAAAAACCATTAATATGTCAATCTTTACGATTAAAAAGAGGTATTCTGGGCAGAGGGGCTAGATGGAGCAAGGGGCCAGGGAAGGGTTAAGATTCTCCTTTACCTGGCCTCCAAACAGTGATCAATTACAGAGGTCAAGAGCCAGAAAATCACAAAGTCAAAACCAGATCCATCCAGAGAGTAGTCTCAAGCCTGGCTGGGGTCAGAAACACAGAGAAGCAAACAGAGTTTATCCAAGTCCAAAGGAAGCCAGGTCAGAGTTTATCCAAAGAGTCCAAAGAAAGCCAAATCAGAGTTTATCCAGGATCCAAGAGAGTTGAGTCTGGGTTAGCCAAAGTTTCAGAGCCGAGTCAAGATGCAGGAATCCAAGCTACAATCCCTGTAGTTGCTGAATCTAGCAGCTCCTGATTCCCGGCTCATTTCAAGCCTCTGCAAAGGGTGGGGGCCTTCTGCCATGCCCTTGATGACGACCAATCAATTGGCTAGCATTCTCTCTAGCCTCCTCCCTGCCAATCCTTCTGCGCATCCAACAAATCTCCCTCAGCTGTGACAGATTCTGACTGAGCATCTGCCAGCTGCTCGTTTCCCTCCCCTGTTGCCTCTGGCAAGGGAGCTGAGGGGGAGGGCGAATGAGGCAGGAGTGGAGCCACCAGATCCAAAGGCCCCTCACCCACCGATTCATTATTAGAGTCCTCATTCTGCAAAAGAGCCCCGAACGAAGGCTGAGGCATGACAAGAGGGATAGCCACCTACAGCAAGGAGGCCATTTGTGAATAAGTCAAGATTTCCCCTGACAACCATTTCCAAAAGTAGCCATGGATCTCAAAGGTAGCCGCAAAATCCCAAAATCGCATTGTAGGGCATGTTGTTCAGAACTATGGACAGCTCCCACTGAAACTGGATGGGCATTTTGATTCAGTGACTCCGAATTCAGCAATTGCTAAAGCAAGAGAAGCCGACTTCCTTGAGGATAGGGTTCACACTAAAGTGCACACACACTTTGCGTAAAGAACATAGTGGTGATGTTCTGACATCAGCAGAACGAATACCGGTCAACAGGTTTGGTCCATGTGAGAGGCATTTTCGCACTCTGCTGAAATCATCTGTGAATTTTTTAAAAGGAAGAAAAGGTACAACACTGCCCTAAACATCTACAAGGCATAAAATGCTTCTTCTCTCCAATAAGTTTGAAAATGTGTACTTCAATTACTTTGATGGGCAAAAAGTATGCAATACACAGCCTGCCAGCCATTGGTTATCCACCTCTACTCAAAGTCAACCATGTTTTTCCCATGAGGGGCGACTGAAATTTAAAGTGAGAGAACTATGAAATTAGACACAGACAGCTGGCCCAATATATTCGTTCATTCAAATCTTACAACAATAAGATCAGCAATATGCCATGACAATCTAGTGCACTACACACACACACACACACACACACACACACACACAAGAAAGCATGGTTTTCAGAATCATATTCAATGTCAATTAAGTCACTGAGAGTTGTTAGAAATTGGGTGGTCTGTAAATTGTATCAATAAAGGTCCATAGTATTGAACACACATTCAATGACTGAATTTTGGCTAAACTGTTATCTTATTATATTTTCTAGTTATTTGAACTTTGCTGATAGTGTACCCTGAGATTCCTAAAATAACAGGATGATTTCGGTTCAATATTTGCAATCAGTAGGAAAAAGAACCTGCCCTTAACTAAACATTCTCCCAAAATAGTAACTGAAGTACTAGAGGTCCCCCAAAGAGTGTTAGTTATAAAATAAGATGTAGACACCAAATATTAACACATGTCTTTATACTCTGAATTCCTCAATGTTTGAAACCAGTTTCTCCAAAATCCCTATACTCCGCATTGTCTGTATCCATCCACTTCTCTCATGAAAGACCAGTGACATATATACGATTTGCTTCTTTAAATGTAAGAGGAAGACAGAGATAAATTCTTTCTGGCCAGTCGTTTGCTCCAGTGACTGAAAAATTTCTCTCCCCAATGTAATAATCTTTGAGCCAGTTAAGCCTATGTAAATATTATTGCCCACTTCTCATGAGGCAAAATAAGAAAATCTTCTTCTGAAAGGATTATGATGTTGATGCTATATAAGTCTCCTGGAGGAAGAAAACAGCATCAATATTTTTAAGGTGGTGGAGAAACTCCAACTTCCTGATTACAGATGACTTGACTACTGTGTTGCATGTTTTTAAAACAAGGATGGGATTATTAATTATCTGTTTTAGCTGGTTTTAATTCCTGTCATATGTATGTGTTGTTTGTTATGTTATTTCATGTGTTTTTATGGCTGTACCCCGCCCTGGGTCCCTTCGGGGAGAAGGGCGGTATAAAAATCCCAATAAATAAATAAAAAATAAAAAACATATTCTTTCAAACTGCAGCAAATGTTTTTAAGAGAGTGTCTATTTCTTCAAAGTATCCACAGAAAAACTCTCCAAATACTTTTTAACACTCCTCATCCAACTTTAAAAAAAAAAGCAATTTGAGCATAAAAGCAGCCACTGGGACAGATTTTCTATTTTTAAAAACCTTCACAAGAAGTCATCCAACAGATTTTGGAATTTGAAGGAACTCAGAGAGACACAAGAGGTAAGGGGAGCTGTTGCTGGAGGCTTTTCTGAAGGGAACTGCTCAGGAAATGGGAGGTGCAGGCATAAAATAAATTCACTTACCAGCTTCAACTGAACTTGTTGTGATTTGGGATCTGATGTCCAGATAAATAATTAAAGTTAAGATTTCTTCCCTCCACTCTCTCTGTTTCTTTCAGACTGATAGCAGAACTGGTTGAAATGCTCTGTGCAAACTGAATAAGGAAACGACGGTTTTTAGGGGAAGAGAAGAGGGAGGGAAGAAATCTTCCGCTTATCAAAATTGTCATGGCAATACATTAGATTTCCCAGAAATTGGGATCCTGTTCAGCTAGTCACTTTAGTTTTTTCTCTCTCTCTTAACTTGTCTCAATTCTAAGCCATAAAGATAATTCTTTATGTGACTGACAGCCCTCTAAGTTGTGACAGCTTAAATTGATGTTTTGATTTCTTTCTTTCTCTGTGCACAGAATACAAGAAAAAAAAAACCCGCCAGGGATGGGATAGGACAGAAGTTGTAAAAATGTAAAGCAAGTGTGACAAAGCAGCAAAGCCAGAAGGAACCTTTTCTGGTTTTACGACCTTGTTAATAAGTTTTGCCACTTCTCTAACAGTGGTTGAGAGCTTTCTCCTCTCTACCCCATCCTAGGAGCTACAGAGCATTTCATTCCATCAGAAAATACATTCTAATTTCTGGAGAGAACCAGCATGGTTGCTGAGACAATTTAGCCTAACTGTGTCAGAAAAGTCCCTACTAAACAAGGCTCACTCTTTAGGGGTACACCAAGAGCAGATCATACACTTTGTACGGTCTGGTTTTTACAATTAAATTCTTAGAATTTCTTCACAGCTGGATGGGAGGGCGCATCATTAACATGTATTCCTCTGGGCCGTCCTTAGATATGGTGTGTCTTCAGAATTTAAGAGGCTCAGGTAACAAGGATGCTCAAAGGATTTTATGTCATCAACTGCAATGAGCAGAAAGGAAGCAAAAAAATATGAAAATAAGTCACTCTACTTCCTAATGACAAAGAAGGAGTGAGACCCATTTGAGTTAGCAGCCAATACTGTTCACTGTTATAATCCATTGTTTAATACAGTATAAAGCGAGAAAGCTTGCTTTACATTAAACAGGTTTGTTTAATGGCACTATAATACGTGCCATTAAAAAACAGCAACAAAGCGCCTATGATTCTAGCAAAGAGATCTCTGAGGTTTCATGTGATCTCAGTCAAAAATGAAAAACTCAACAATGTTCTTATCAGCAATGTCATGATCTCTCATGCCACAAATTCAGAACAGTGGTCAGTCTCACAGGATTCCAGACTTTTTAATTTTTTTAAAAAAAAATCCTTCTTTTGTTAAAGATGTTATTTGTAAGGTACCATGCTGTCTCCTGATCTTAAAAACGTTATTTTAATTTTATGTAGTGTATGTGTAATAAAACTGTTTAATTAAAAAAAAAAAGTGGAGAGGACGACGATGAAAAATGTTCTTACTAATCGACACACACACACACACACATGATATTGAAGATGATGTATAAATCAAGACTGTAATTTATAAACAATGTTTATTATGAAATGTATATTGCAATAAAAAAATTAATAAAAAAGAAAGTTGAGAGAGTAAGGAAGAAAGGAAACGGGAAGGAGGAAGTGGGGAAAAAGGAGGAGAAAGGAAAGAAAGAGTAGGAGGAGAGAGAAAGAGAGGGAAGCAAGAGCAAGAGAGAATAGAGAAAGAAAAGAAGGGAGAGGTGAAAGGGGAAAGAGAAGAAAAAAGAGAGAATAAGAGGAAGGAGAGAACGGAAAAAAGAAAGAAAAGGAGAATAAAGAAGAGATGGAGAAAAAAAGGAGAAGGAAAGTAGAGGGGAAAGAAGGAAGTAGAGAAAGAGAGAGAAAGAGAGAAGTGGAAGAGGCAAGAGAGAAGGGAAGAAGGGAAGAAAAATGAAAGAAAAGGGGAAAGAGAATAAATGTAAATAAGAAGAAAGAAATAAGACCAAATAGGAACTGTATATTTTAAATGATATATGGACAAGTTTGATGTATCTATTTGTTACATAACTAAGAAATGGAATGTATTAATGTCATAAATTTTTATACTGTCGCAAATATTTACAATAAAAAATAATAATAAAGTAATTTTTCTTACTTAACAGACAGATTCACTGACAAAGCGAGGGAGGCTTGATTGACCATTTCTGTTTGCTGTATCCAGGGGGTCACATACCCTAACCCCAGCTGGAAGACCAGACTGGGATTTGAATTTTTCTTACTACTGGGAAATTAGCAACCAGGGGTATAAGGCAAGATCATTATTCCATATTCAAAAACATTATCGTTGTGGATTCCAGATACTACCAGTAACCCATAGAAGAAAAGGGTTGTCTTTATACCCAATTGGTAACTTCCCTTTGAGCAATAACATCCCATATCTAATGGATTTCGGATCGCCATTGTCTGAAAGGCCTTTTTAAGACATTAAAGAGATGGATGTTAATTTATTCTTCCAGCTTCCACAGCATCCATCAACAAAACAAATAGATTCCATAGCAGTAAACCTTTCTCTTGCTCAGAATACATTCAGAAAAGCTGACAGACACGCCAGTATATTTTCCCTTTTGTGCTGATGGGGACTATCTCTACTCACTCCACCTTTTTACTACAAATTCCACTAGTACACCGGAACTACCTTAATAAATTCCAAATATATGTTCCAAGAAACTGTACAGATGAGGTAGTTGAAGAAGTGAGAACATTAAAATGGTCAGCTAACACCAAAAATGTCATTTAAAAAGCACAACAAAGAATGTTCTTTCTGAGACAAGTCAGAAAACTCAGACTGCCCAAGGAACTGCTGACACACTTCTACAAAGGAATCATTGAGTCTGTAATCTGCACCTCAATAACTGTCTGGTTTGGCACTACAACCAAACAAGATAAACACAGACTTCAAAGGATAATTAGAACTGCAGAAGATCTTTATCTGCATGAGCCAGAAAAAGGACTGTGAAAATAATTACAGATTCCTTGCACCCTGGACATCACCTGTTTTGACTTCCCTCCGAATGCCACTATGGGGCATTGCAAACCAAAACAACTAGACACAAGGACAGTTTCTTCCCCCATGCCATCAATCTGCTAAACAACTACCTTCCACAACACTGCTAAATTATCTAGTAGGAATGTATCATTATTCTTCTTCTCATATTTCCTATTTCCTATTACCTATTCTTTTATTTGTATGATAGTTAAATTTTTGCTTACATCTTACAATATATAATAGTTGTTTCATTTAATATCTTAGTTTGACTTGTAAATTACTTATTAGTATTTCTATGACTGTTCTAAGCCTATCACAAAAATATACTGTATGACATGATGAAAGTATTTTGTGACATGATGAATGTACTTTATAACATGATGATATAATGAATGTACTTTATGATTATGAATGTATTTTATTATTATAAACAATTTATCATTTGTAGCTTGCACGTACATTGAGAGCATGTACACCAGAGATAGGTTCCTTGTGTGTCCAGACACACTTGACCAATAAAATGTAATTCTAATTCTAACATGATAGAAAATCTTATTTGGTCATATTTGTTGAATTGTATTGTCATTATATATTCAAAATACAAAAAGTTTCATCATAATGAAAAGCAGGATACAAGCTGAATGAATTAGAATAAATGAGTTCCATAGAAAATATTATTCACCAGTTTTTAAAATGAAGGCAAAAAGCTTTTTGATCGGTACTATATTTAGCTGCAGGTGGAACTGAAAAGTTCACAGTTTAGAGAGGTTAATATGTGCATATCCAGTACAGATAGCCCTCATCTAACAACTATAATTGGAACCATGGTAGCATATTACATGACTGTGACTCTTAGCAATGGCAGGGAGAGCAGTTACCATAGTTAAGGACTGTGTGGGTTGTTAAGCAAACAATCTCAGGAGGTCACGTTGACTTCCTGCTGTCTTCCTCATTGACTTTGCTTGTGGGAAGCTGACAGGAAGGTTGAAAATCATAAACATGTGATTCTATCATGATCAGAAATCTGGGTCAGTTCCCAAGCACCTGTATTGTAATTGTGGGACTATGGGAACACTATGGCAACCAGAACTTTGAGAACCAGTTGTAACTACTACTTTTCCAGCATTACTCAAATCTGAATGATTGCTGAATGAGTTGCTGTTAAAGCAGGAATTCCTATATAAGCACTGTGGAAAAAACCATTTATTTGTTCACACTATGGATGATCTGCAAACAATAAATATAAGACAAAACAATTTAAATGGGTAAAGCATGTGCATTGTTTCAAAGTTCGTTCATTTTTTTCATTCTGAGTCAGTCACCAGGACACATTTGTGAAAGATAACTTTCTTGAGGATGGGCTTCAGCATGAATCCAAAAGCTCAGAAGACTAAATCTCTGGTCTCAGTCACCGACCCAGCTTGAACCCACATTATCCTGGGACACTTATATTTACCTATTTTTTCCCTTTTCTCAAGTGAAAGTTTTTCTTGTGCTCACTAGGGAGTAAAAAATGAGAGAGTTTAAAAGAATCAGAATCAGAATTTATTGGCCAGGTGTGTCTGAACACACAAAGAATTTGTCTCCGGTGTACATGCTCTATACCTACATATATACCATAAACAAACTGTGATTAAAATCATAAGATCATTCATAACCATAAAACATAATTAAACCATATCAGAGTTGATCACGGCTGTTGAAGGCCCAAGAAATCTACTTTTATGGTTGAGGCATATGTATTAAAAAGTGGTTATTAGAATAATAGAGTGCCTAGTTAACGAATTAGTTTGTTACTGTCAATGAGTTGGTTTAACTATATGAACAGTAGTTTGCCATCTCAGACTTATAGTGCTTCCAAAGACATTCCAATAATTTATTTTATCCTATCCATCTACCTTATCCTTTGCCTTCTCTTTCTAATCATCCGTTTGCTTCCATCACATACGTAAAATTGCGTGTTTCTCCCTGTTAATCTTCACTTTGAGAAATCAGTGGTTTATTTATAGGTCATGGTACTCTTAGTAATTATCTTAAATACATAATTTAAAGACATCTATAGTTTAATGGAAAAGGCATCCCTAGTCAAATTGTATGTTCTATTGAATAACAGCAAGAAGCTTTATAAGCTGGCAAAGAAAGAAAGGGAATCTCATTTGGCCAGAAGACTTGAAAGACTCCCTTTCTTTCTTTGCCAGCTGGTAAAACTACTTGTTAAATGCTAAAGACTTTGACAATTATAATAAAAGTGTGTCATTTAGTGATAGATCTACTAAAGCTCCTAGTCTGGGGCCGAAAGGCAAAAAGAGAGTAGTTCACTCCCTTCTGTACTCAGAAAAAAAACAGATGTCTCATAAAATAGCCTATTCCATTGAATCTCTAAGTGACAACTGACATGATATATGATAACTAAATATATAATATGTTATATGTTTTGTGAAGTATTTTAAATGGCTGTTCACCGCCCTGGGTCCCTTCGAGGAGAAGGGCGGTATGGAAATATAAATAAATCTAAAAAACTAAACTAAATATATTTCTGAAACTTTGAATGCATGGTTTATTATTTTTTGAGAATTGTTAAGAGTTGGTTAGCTAGAAAGTTTAATACATTATTATTATTACTTATATGTATGCTTACAGATTTCAAATAATAAATCAGTGAATAAGGCAGATGTAGATATGTGGGCATCCATCTAATTAATTTAATATTATATTTTCTATTTGGGGGGGCTGTTACAATATTGTTAGTTGGTAATAAGGCCCAAAAGGTAACTGATCTGTTAGGCCTACAAATACCTTGTTCACCTAACTTTTCAGTTGTGATTGTTGCTCTGCTACAACCTTGAACTCCTCTAAGCAGTTGCTTGAACAATTGAAAGTAAAGATAGTACACTTTTACAAAGCAAAAGAAAGAAAGCAATTTCATCTGTGATAAATATTAAGAAATCTATATTACACTGAATTGCTGAAGTTAAGGCAAGAAAATATGTTATATGAGCTAACCCACAGATCACTACTACTGACTTGATCAAACATTTAGATGGCACTGGAGTATTGGTCCACTTAGTCCATAAAGAGCAGTTTCTTATATAATAACAATTTGTATGGGAGAGTTTTCAAAATAAAAACTTTTCCACAAGCGCGTCACAAAAGTCATTGTCTAATGTATGCAAAAATAGCCCTGACAGGCCTGAAGCATTTAGACTACTGAAATACACTGTTTGGCCAAAACCACATGAGAAACATTTAGAGTAAATAGGAACAATCTGCCAACCATTAAGCACTGGGACAGTTTTACACTTAGTGGCATAGGAAATAGAAAGGCAGACGAATAATGGCTTCAACAAAGTACAACATATCATAAAAAATTATAGAAATCAGCTAAGAACTGAAGCTGAAATAAGGCTAAGTATTTAAACAAGTAATGACCTAAAATATATATTCAGATCAAACATGAAATACTTTCAGGGGGAAAAAAATAAAGGTTTTGGGCGTCTTTCATAATCTCCAGATTTAGTGCCCTAGGAATAGCAATAGCAATAGCTTATAATCTGCTCCATAGTGCTTTACATCACTCTCCTAGCAGTTCACAAATCAGCATATTGCCCTCAACAATCTGTGTCCTCATTTTACCACCTTACACACTAGGGTTGAACTCCAGGTTGTGGACAAAGTCAGCCTGCAATACTGTATTCTAATCACCAGGGTCATTGAATTCATTGAATATTTGCATCTTATAAGAATTAGGGTTTACATAAAAGCATAAATGGTAAACTATGCCAAGACACTGTCTGAGAGGTCACTAGTTTTGGATCACAATTAGTCCTGAGAAATAATTTTATACCCAAGCAAAGTGTGCTGGCAAAGTGTAATATATATCACAGCCTAACTTGTTCAGATATGTTTTATTCTACCTTCTTAATATCAACCATTAGTAATCAACTATTTAAAACAGCTGTGGTTTGACTCAGTATATTAGCTCTGTGTCATGTATATAGTGCACTGTCACACACACAATTTTAAAAGAATTAGAGCTGTTTTATCAAGGACAGATAATGAAAAAAACCAAAACATGTTATTATAGTCTGTGCCACACATGTTTTCCCAGCTACCCCAGAGGTCTGTCACAGAGGGCTGTCAAGTATTATATAGTCAAAAATCAATTGGAAATCGGCATGATAAGACATTGTAAGTTGCCCTGTAATAGCCATAAGACCCTTAAGGCTTATATGGTCCCATGGCTATACAGATTTCTTTCATCTACTACACCATTCTACAGATATCACATCTCACCTTCCTGATTATTTTAGACATATCTGTATGTCGTTTGCCTACTATTTTTATTTTATACTTAGTGCAGGTGACAGCTACCTTGAACTGAATAAAAACAAGTGAGAGACCAGGAGTTCTATTAGCATTATTTTAATTTTTATTTAATTATAAGTGCTTTCACACCTACAAGAGTTATAAATCAATATTATTTCAATGTTCTATATCTAACTTGGCAATTGTGCTTACATTTCTAAACATCTAACAGTTTATACAGGGAGATACTGTGCTGTTTAGATTTTTTCATTGATGAATTCTTTTCATATATTTACTTATGTGGCACATTTATTTTTAATATTTTCTTTAATAATTTAAACAATGCCTATTCTCAATTTAATTTACATTAGAACTTTGAAAGTTACCTTAAGAGTTGCATCTCCGTGTCTTTGCTTTACAATCTTAGCATTTTTATCCTAACTGAGAAATCTAAGAATTGATTTAGAAATTTGTTACTAAATATTTAGCAAAACAAATTATTATAGGATCTAATCTTTAAATATGACAACAGTTGGCAAATATTATGTCTCAAAAACAATGAACCATGGCTTTAATAAGACATACACATTTCTTTCTGTGACTGAAGAAAGAGATAATTGTAAATTAGATACACTGCAATATTAGCTTGTTTATGATATAAGGGAGCATTCTTTTGAATGGGTCATTAATTTGTCTCATAATTATGATGTTAAAACAGAACTCACACACCCTTACTTACAAGGTTTGTATTTTTTTAAAAAGCAGATATCAATATCATGCTATGATATATCACAGGAATTTGAGTTAATTTTGAAAACTCATCTTTCCTCTTGACATAAAATATCACATGTTTACTGCTATAGGACTCAAATATTTATATTTATAGAAGTAGATATTTGAAAATCTGAGGCATAAAATACAAAAATGGCATGCAAATGTACAAACTTCTGAATGTTTAGCCCAAAAAAGCAAAAATAGTAGGGACAGAAGGAAATACAGAAGAAAAAGTATGACATTAGCTGTCTGTCAAGGGCCATGTTTTTAAATCCAGGATATGTAACACAGCAACAAGAGCTGATCATTTTGTTTAATCACCTTTTGGATTTTTGCCAGATGGTCTCTATTGAGAGTGCTGCAAATAGAGAGAGATGAACTGCATCTAACATGCCACTAGAGCTTTCCTGTAAATGTCTAAGAACTGAATCCAATGAGAATTTAGTCTCAGAGCAGAAAGGATACATTTAAAAACTATGTGCATTAACTATACTTTTCCCAATAGAATCCTCACTTCGCATGAATAATTTACGCACTCTTATGTTAATGGGATCATGAAAGTATCCCTCTGTCTTTAGTGCAGCTATTCTCAGCTTTCAGTAATTACCCCACCTAGTGAAAATAACATGGTTCCTGCATTTGAACATCCTACTTGTACCTGACAATTAGAAAGATCATGGCTGACAGTAGAATGGTCCCCAAAAATGGTCAGAGCTCAAGTTGCCTGAGGGAAATTTTGGGGAAAAGAAATTCCACTGTCAACATTTCTTTAGTTGTTAGAATGAATACAGTAACAAGAAAAAGCATTTCTCCCTCTCTGGGTAACAATCTTTCTCTCAAACAATGTTTACTGATAAAGCAAAAAAGAGACACCTATTATGAGCTAACTATAATCTACTGCAGGCAAAATTAAGATAAATTTAAATACAGAAGCATAATAGTTAACTTTTTCATATTAATTTGTAACAATTTTTAGACAAATGAAACTTCAAATTCTGGACGGTTTCTACATGATAAAGAATAGACAATTATAAAGTAGCTAGTTTTTGACTTCAGCCGATTAACACTAATGCTAGGTAGCTCAATGTGTTAAAATGATCAGGCTGGAACATCTGGGAAAGAAAGCTATGAAACAGCAGGGAATTTAACTGGTTTGTCTTTTGTTTATGAGTCAGTATTCTAGTTTTAATTACTACTCTAAATAAAATCCTAAGAGGCATTGGGAGACATCATTTTAGTCAAGTTAACTTAAAACAAAAATTCAGACACTCAAATTCTAGATTTTTTGAATAATTTAACATAGTTAAGATTAGAAATTCAGGAAAAAAATTGAGAAAGTACTGAATTATGGAAGCATTTAGATTTTAAGCGTAATTTATAATAGAGCAATTAGAAATTTGGGGCACACAAGGCAGATTAAATATCTTGAAAGACAAGTACTGTACACATGAATAAATCTGCACATAATAACATCAAATATCAAGGAACATAATATACTCCTTAACTTACTAATATTGTTCAATTATTTTCTTTGAAAAGCCTGGTAGTAAAGTCATTTTAAAATACACATATTTGTGTATTATCTAATAATAAGTGACCATTTTAGGATTAGCAAAGCTATAAGAAAATAGAAAGTTAAAAAAACAGCTGATAAGATATTATTCTAGTTGGCATGTGTCATATCATATTAAGATATATTTTCGAAAAGACTGCTGCTTAAACAATAATAACATTCCACTGCTAGAAATTTCATGAATATGAAAGAACAAAGAGAATGTGTCTGATCCTAACTGTAATTAATAACATTCTCAAATGTGTGTTTGTATGGCAGATTTTATTTTATTTTATTTTATTTTAAATATCCATAGATCTAAATGTTGAGCATGAATCTAACAGCTAAAATTAATCATATTTAAATAGCTCAATAACTTCCAACTTTAATTTTAATGAAAGAGAAATTATTTTGAACAGTATAAATAAAAAATTGTACACTAAGTACAAGAAAACTACAATAAAATCTACCCTAAGTTATTATTAATGAGAGAGATATACAAAGACAAAAGTATACCGAAATACCTTTATACCAAAAGTAAAGTTATAAAGACAAAGAATTTAAAAAGGGAAGGTAGATAGCTTAATAAATTGCTAATATCTTTAGCTCAGTTTGTTCTGGCAATTTAATAGTTAATTAGCATGCAGGATGTGTAGTGTGAGCTCAGCAGTTACTGGGCCAACTGTCTCTGTATTTCTGGGAATTCTGCCTATTCACAGTGCAGAGATTGTTCAATTAATGCAAAATGTACAAAATGAATTTTACAAAAATGAATTGCAAAGAAAACCCCACTACAATGGTTTTACTGCAAAGATGTCAACATTAATTTTTACTTATGTATAACTAATAATTAAAATAGCATATTTCATTTTGCTTATGACAATTTATTTTATATTGGCACAACAAAATATTGAAACACAAAGTTATTTTTAATTAATTGCAACTGAACACACACTATTGTTTAAACCAGGAAAAAAAACACCAAGCCTGGGAAGAAATACTTACAGCAAATTAAAGGTTCATCAATAGTCTCCAATTAATAAGCATCTTGTTACATAGGAGCAACATTATTTTTCAAACATTGAGAAGTTTAATCTTATCATAGCTCCCATTTATAGTGGAGATGACTAATGCATTTAAACATAAGGACAGGCTCTCAATATGAACACGAAAAAAAGTGTTTTGTAAAATATATTTCTCTACTTTTATTCATATGTCATGGCTTTCTCATCAGAGGAAAAGAAATAACAGCAGGACCTGAACCAGACATTGGATAAACTTAGTTCTGAAAGCCAGATCTTAGTGACCATGCATGGCAGAAATAAGTGCCATAGTAACTTATTTGGCACCCGTGTATTTTGATACAAAAACCACTCAGCCCAGGAGTGTCTTGAATACTCCACCAAGATGACCAAAGTACAGAAAGGCAGAGGAATGTTATTTTGCTTGAAAAAAAATGACAAAATGATCTACATGGAAATAATGATCCAGTCAGAAATAGTGTATTTCTCCTTCCTGGCCCAGTTTCGACGATGTCGATCAAAATTGTGAAGCGGTACATAAGTCTAAATAATAAATAAATAAATAAATTGTACTTAGATAAATTAACACAAATTTCATGTACTTGACCTTCAGCATAAGAGTACTTAAATATTGGGAAAATATTTGTTACAGCTTTTTTTCCAAATCTTGTCTTACTATCAGGAAACAGTGTTTTCTAGATCTGAAAATGC